>SNQJ01S0080521.1:43958-68954 GCA_010110895.2 Picea sitchensis | reverse complement strand
ACGTAACGTTGGATTTCATCACCAACTAGTACGATCATCGAGAGAAGTTTTGTTTGCTTGGTTTTGATTCCTAGTTGTTATCAGGGTATGTTGTTACTTTTCATTAGTTGGCCCTAGATTTTCGGTGTGTGCTGTTATTCTCCAAAATTGAGCCTATAGATGATAAAGGTCTCTGTACCTATAGGCATTTATTGATTGAGGACTAGAATCCTCCAGTCATCTTGCCAATCCCTGATTTCCATCTCTATGTCCTCTTCTTTGATGCAGTATCTAATTTGCAACCATTCTTTCTCGGGATCCCTTCTCACTTGGATCCATACTATGTTCTTGGTTGCTTTAAAGTTTGTTATGTCTCAGTATTATGCAACCACTTCTGGAGCAATTCTCCAACTATTGGAAATGCTCTCTTGGAGCTCGTTATAGTACCGCGTGAATGTGATTGCATTGGTACTTTTGATTTTGGGGTCTGACGTGCTCCCCAATGATGTGTACAGTGTTGCGTGGCAACAACTGGTCCGCTCACAAAAATATGTGTATTGGGGCTCCCTCCATTCGATCAAGGTGATCAGGATTAGTAGCCAAGAGTAATGAAACTTTGTTCCCAAATTATGCACGTCTCTACAGTCATCAAGGAACAAGTTTAGCAAGTACAGGGCCCAGTTGAGCATAGTGCCCTCCACGCATTGTGTTGTAGCTATGACGACCCCGACAAGGACTTCCTCCTTACGGCACTTCCTAAGTAGTTTGCACACCATGATTTTAGTGGCTAGCCTTGTTGTTGCGTCACTGATGCACTTGATAATGATTTCATGCAACCCTTGCTCTATTCCATAGGTATTTTTCATCTCCTCCACCAGCGCCTTCTCCTTTGTCTTGTCATCGAGGTACTGCGTTGGATTCTCCCCTCGAGATGGTAGACCGATGATAAGAGCAATGATCTCCATGTCTATAGATATGGGCTCTTCCAACCATAGGTAGCCTTCATGGGTCACTGCCATCAATTGCTTGACGCAGTTGTTTGCGTCTCCACCCCTTCCAAAATGTGGAATATTCAACAGGTTTAGAATTTCGATGTTGGCCAATCCAACTGCCCACTGTTTTGGTTGTAAAATCAGATCCCCAAAGGGCCCTATTCCTATGTTGTTAAGGTAGACCTACCTTCTGAATTCTAGTAACTTGTCCATGCCGGCCACGTCATAGTCCGAGTAGCGTAGTCTTTCCATGCATCCCAGAAGGTAGGCATGGCCTACACGCCTTCTGGAATGCACAGTAGGACTATGGTTGTTGCATCATGTCTACGTGGTGATCTGTCCATGGGATGTTTTCCCTTTCGTTGTGGTGGTTGGCTTGAGGTTCCATCCTCCATTGTTCTTTCATCGGTGTAAGCTTCTGGCTGGCTAGTAACATCTTCGACCAGCCCCTCGTTCTCCTGCATGGGCTCTGATCTGTGTGACTATTTGGGCGCGACAACTTCTGTATGTTTTGGGGTTGTCCCATTTACCCCCTGGGCTCTGTCACTGTTCGCAGGTCATGAAGGATTACCTGCGTCGTCCTCAGCCTGTTGGCCCGGCCCAGTTCCTTACATGTCAATGTTAATGTCCATGCCAACTGATGTTGTTGGTTGGGATTCCTCCACCATGGGTGTGGGACTCACTGGTTCCATATGGGGTGAGGGGATTTCGTCCAAGTTGATTAATTTTGCGGCTTTTTCATGCTCCTACTCAGTTCCATGTGTCTGATGTGGTGCTCTATGGTGGCTTCGAGCTTTCCTATTGGCCTATCTTGGTGAACTAAACTTGGGTGGTGCCATGGTGGTTTAGGGTGATTTCTGTCGAACTGGTTTTCTCTGTATCTCTTTCTAAATCGCTCTTCGCTCTCTATGCTCTATCTCATTGTGATTTCACAATTTTTCAATAAGTCTTCTATTGGCCATGTGCCTTCCTTATATAGCAATTTCTTGAAGCTTCTCAGAGAAACTACCTGAGCTGTGATTTAAATAAATTGGCGCTTCCCATGTACATGACATTCAATTTCCTTGATGTCGCTAGTTGGCGTGATTAATGAAAATTCACTTTGAGATTACTTGTAATTCAATTTGATTGACACCGCTAGTTGACACAATTAATTCCATGACACTTCGAAAGTACTTGACATTCAATTTGATAGATGCCACCAGTTGGCGCCCTTTTTCTGTAACCGCCATTTTTCAAAATTCTGCCTTTTTTCTGACCATTGGCCCTTTTTATGGTGTGCTAGGATTTTTGAGTGCATGACAACTTTGTTCTATCTCACCATTCCTTGGTGCGTAGTGTGTCGGTCTTATGCTACTCGTAGACTTTTCTCTTTTCATCGTGCTAACTCCATTCTTTTTTTTTTCATCTCTCTTTTCTTCGCGGTAGCTTTCTAAGTGCTAGGAGGTTGATTGTCCCTGTAGAGCTTCAGTCGACTCCGATTGATCATTCCTCTGATTTATGTACCTCTTATATCCTTGAAATTTACAACTCCCCCATATATGACAATTTTCACTTCATATGGACCCAACCAATGTACTCTGAATTTTCCTGGGTGCTGAAGAAATTTATTGTCGTACATCAAGACAAGGTCCCCTTCCTTGAAAATCTTCCTTTTAATATGTTTGTCATGCCAAGATTTATCCCTTTCTTTCTGTACCTCTTGGTGAAATCCTGCTAGGATCCTATCTTCCTCCATCTCCATCAATTGACTTAGTCGTTCTTTGATTGTGTCTCGTTTTGTCATGTTAGTGATTGTTGCTACGCGCAGACTAGGTACCAAAAATTCTAATGGCACCACTACTTCTCGTCCATATACCATCCTGAATGGTGTATGTCCTGTCAACTTTTTGCATGTATTCCTGTATGCCCATAGTACTGTTGGTATCTTCAAGTCCCAATCATCCCTGTTGATGTTGCAGATATTTGCTAGTGCATTCTCTATGATCTTATTAAAGGCTTCAATTGTTCCATTTTCTTGAGGGTCATATGGTGTACTCTTTTGATGATAGACTTAAAACTCCTCGGTAATAGACCTAATAGTATTGTTAATGAAGTGAGTACCTTGGTCACTCATCAAAATCCTTGGGCATCCAAATCTAGTGATCACTTGCTCAAACAGGAAGTGTGTTGTTGTATTTGCACTGCAATCTTTCACTGGTGTTGCTTCTGCCCATCTCATTGGATATTTTGTCGTAGTAATGATATACATTTCTCCTGACCTCTTTGTTGGTGGGTTAATTGGTCCCACAGAGTCTATTTCCCATTTTTTGAATACCTGCAAGGTTACTTGTGGTCTTAGGGGCATAGCATCCCATCTATTCAGTTTACCAACCCTTTGACATACATCGCATCTCTGGCATTAGTCCTTTGCATCTCTGTGAACGGTTGGCCACCATAGTCCTGCACGCAATACCTTCTGCGTGGTAGCTTTGACTGTATAAATTCCTCCTGCTATTCCCTCATGGGCCTCTGCTAAAATCCTAGGTCTTTCATGTTCTAGTACACAACTTCTCAAGATGATATCTACACCCATATTTTATAAGTGTCCTACAATCAATTAATAGTCTGCAGCTTGGACGACCAAATTTTTCTTCTGCGTAGTGTTGAATTCTTATGGAGTGGTCCCTGTACTCAAGTATTGAATGATGTCAGCAAAATATTCATCAGTTAATTGGACTGAAAATAATTGCACATCATGGAAGTTGTCCTCTAAGTTCATAGGTTCCTCTCCATTAGTGATCCTTGATAGGTGATCAATTCCTTCATTCAGCTTCACTAGCTTGATTATTACTTCAAAATCGAATTCCTGGAACAATAGTAATCATCTACAAATTCTCCACCCCAACATTGGCTTATTGATTAGGTATTTAAGAGTTGAATGATCTATAAACATCTTGAAATGTTTACCCAATAAGTTATGTTTGAACTTTTGGAGTGCATAAACCATAGCTAGGACTTCTCTTTCTATGGTATTGTAATTCTACTCTGACTCTGACAGTTTTCTACTAGAAAATGCTATAGGATGGTCCAATTCCTCTATTCCTGGCTACGCCAAAATAGCTCCAAGTGCTATAGCTGATGCATCTACATGCACGTGAAATTTCTTTTCCCAATCTGGGAATACTAGTATTGGTGTTGTTACCATCTTCTCTTTTAGAGTGTCCAATCCTCGCTGGCAGTCCTCATTCCACTGAAATTTTCTATCTTTCCTCAATAGTTTCTCCATTGGCGCAGTGATATTTGCATACCCTTTTATGAAATTCCTGTATTATCCTGTGTGGCCCAATGTTGCTCTCAACTGACGTACTGATTTTGGTGGTGGTAGATTCACAATCACTGCAATCTTGGCAAGATCTACTAGCAAGCCTTATTTTCATACCATATGGACCAATAGTATCCCAAAAGGTGTTCCAAAGATGCACTTCTTGATATTTAGTGATATCTGACACTGCCTGCATCTTTCTAACATTAGCCTTAACACCTCTACATGGTCCTTCAATATACTATATATTGTCCAATCATCCAGGTATACTTCTAAAAACTAAAGGTTGAATTCTTTAAAATCAACTATGACTACTCTTGAGAATATAGTTGGTTCATTCTTCAGCCCAAAAGGCATGACTGTGTACTGGTAGGACCCCTATTATGTGGAAAATGTGGTATTATACCTATCTTCTAGGGCTATCTTGATTTGATGGTAACCTGTCAAGCCATCTCTGAATGAGTATGATTCTTGGCCTCCTACATTCTCTAATACATCATCTTTGAAAGGGGTAGGGAAAGGGTCATGAAGGAAAGCATCATTCAAATTCCTCAGGTCAACACATATCCTTATCCCTCCCTGCTTCTTCTCTTGAACTACCATAGGGATTACCCATTCGGATTCCTCCATTGGTTCTATGATTCTGACCTCCAACATCCTATCAATTTCTTCTTTTAATTTATGCTTATATATTGGGTTCAGTCTATATGGTCGTTGTTTGACTGATATAGCTTCGGATTTGAGAGGTATCTTCATCTCTCCTAGCTCTCTTGTTATGCCTTTCATTTCTGTAAAGGTTGCTGGGAACATGTCACTGTACTCGTGCAGTAACTCTGTTATGATTTCTATTGTTTGCTCGTCCCAGTAGTCTCCAATGCAGCCATTTTGGGATTCTCAGTTGTCCCAACGTTAACTTTATTCACCTTGATCAGCATAGTAAACACTTATGATTCCATAGGTGGACCTTCCACCTCTCTTTCTCCTTCAACTTATGTTATCTGAATGTTGCACAGGTCCTCTTCATCTAGTGATTCTTCCTACACATGGTAGCATGACAGTAGTTCTTTCACTGTCTGTATGTTCTGTTGTTGATCTTTTGTCATAAGTTCAACTTATGGTTCCTTAATGAATATCACCCCTCTGACTTGTTTGAGTGTTGATTCTATGTTGGGGTTCTCATGTTCAAATGAGAAAGTGACTGCAAAGTTCTACTATAACATTGTCCATTCTATAGTTCCTAGTATACATAGCAGTTTGTTGGGATTCCTTCTAGTGTATGAATGAAGTGATGAGGCCATTCCTCTAGGGGTGTCATCATCCATAATATTATGCACTTCTCCAATTGTTCCAAAGGTGACCCATGTCTATCGTATCTCTGCATCATTATTCTCTTCTTCTCTACGTCGAACCTAATGTGCAGTAATCGTTTGCATTGGTACCAGTCCCTAATGGTCTCTTTGTGCGCACCCCACCATATTCCAGGTGTTTCTTTGAGTGCTATGTCTAGAGATAAGAGCCTGTGATTTGGTAATACTTCATCTTCATATCTTTTTAGGAATTCTTCTAAGTCATTCACCCCATGAAAGCTAGGTGGTTCTCTTATCTCTATACCTACCCATCGTACTGCGCGGTCTATTCTTGCGCATCTTCTTGTGGAGACTTCATGTAATCTCTGCTACCAATTTTTCAACCCTGTATCTGAGCCTAATGCGCATGATGTGATACTTTTCCAACTGAGTACCCTATATGTAGTTGGATTCACATAGTCCTCTTCTCTTGCGGTGGTTTTGTACAGCTGGTTAATTTCCTCCAGGTCTAAGAAAGTGGGTTCTACAAAACTTTCTCCTTTTGATGGATCTAATGATGCAATGACTCTGTACTCTCCTGACTCGAATGTCATCTTCGTCATCTTCAACTTGATTATGGTATGCTTGTTGAACGCCCAATCCAGTCCAAGCAGTGCTGGATATGGTGTTGTGCCATCCACTATTTCTATTACTTCGAATTCTGCCTTGGTGCACACTCCATCCAGATCTATTGTCACACCCTTTAGCCTTCCAATTGGTAAAACTCTATGTTGATTTTCTAGTTTCAGCTGAACAGGTGAATATCCTAATGTGGGCTCTCCCATACATTGCCATGTCTTATTGGGTAACACGTTCACCTCAAAACCTAAATCTAGTATGATGTCCCCCATATTGAAATATCCAATGTTGGCATTTAATATGAATTCCATGCTTGTCCTTCTCCTTATATGCAGGTGATTGACTGTTTTCTATTCTAATTTCCCCTCTACCTATGAGTTACATCTTTCTAGCATATTTTCCAACATTTTAAAAGATGATTGGTCATTTAATAGCTTAACACGGGATTGCAGAAAATCATTTATGGTATGTACCTGTCCTAGGGGTTGTGCTCCATTAGTATGATCCAACGATGAAGGCATCTCATATGTTGGTACGTCCTGCATATGTTGCGCAGTTGATGTAGATGCAATGTCTGGCTTCAATAATTCTTGTTTGTTTTGCTGGAATATCCCCTTTTCATTTTGCGCATCAAACTGCTTCTATGGTTCAGCATTCTTCTTCACCCATTGGTGTTGTGCAAGATCTTGTCTTCCTGTGTCATTTCCTATATTAGTTCCTCCCAGCGTAACTATGTTGATATTTCTTCTTTCATCCCTTGCTTCTGTAGAAATCCATTGAAAATTATGATTGTTCTGATTTCTCTTTTCCTGGATCTTCCCCAATAGTGTCAGACAATCTTCTGTATCATGATCGGATGCGCAAAAATACATACATGTCGCAGGTGGAAGTGGACATTATCTTGCATAATGTCCTGGTTTTTTACAGTTGTGAAATACCATCGGTCTGCTACCTCTTCTAAAGCTTCCTCTTCCTCTTCCTCCACCCCTGTAGCCAGCTCGATCTCCTTGTGGTGCATTGTACTAGGGTGCCTGGTTATACTGTGTGGGGTTATATTGTGATTGTGCAGTGTTATATTGCTAAGGCACAATGTTATACAGGGTTGGTACTTGGTTGAATTGTGGTGCATCTTTCCCTGTCATCATCTCTACCTACACCTTATAGGTATCTGATGTTCTTTCCCTCATCAGCTCCATTGTCCTGCAATCTTTGTCATCATGGCCTACTGAATTGCAAAAGGTGCAATATGAACTCTTAGGCACTATCGGGTATTTCTGCATCATTGGAAAGTGATATGGATCATGCCCCTGTGTCTTACAGATCTCACACCATAGTCCTCACGATGGCAAAGAGTTTGGTAGTCTTGTTTCCATGTATTGCACGAATGTTGGGAATTCATTCTTGTGTTGTCCTTTTGTCCTACATGTGGTACACCAAACAACTTCTCTTTTGTCCTTGCCTATGTTTTGGTTTAGTTGAAATGTTAAGTGCTTCAGATCCTCCTTTAGCTCCTCTATGGCTGGATCTGTCTTCTGATATTGGTTCTCTTCCAGTTATAGGGCTTCCTATAGAGCTTCTGCCTGAGTTTGAAACTTATGTTGCCTCAAAGGGTAATTCAAGTGTGGTAGCAGGGAATTGACAAACAAATGCCTATGATGCATGTCTGTCATGACATATTTTAGCTTTCCCTTCAATCGTTTGAATCTCTGGTCAATCTCCCACATAGATTCTCCTAGTTTCTGTCTGATCTCTATCATCCCATTCATGTATTGATCCTCTGAGCTAGACTTTTGGAATTTATTTATCAACAGCTTCTTAATATCCACAATCATTCTGGTTAACCTTGGTGGACTATTTATGGCTAAGATCATGTACCAATCCAATGTGTGGTCTCTTAGCGTGATGGCTAACTACGCAAGTTTAGTGTCTTCATCTGTGATATGTTTTTCTTCCCAGATCTTTTCACAAATGAGAAAGTGCCTCTCAAGGTCCTCTGATACCTCTCCCTTGAATTTTGGTAATCTGATGGTGGGATCGTGTCCTACCATCCTGAATGTTGAACTACTACCTATGTGCGGTGTAGATACTTGGCTACTACTTCTTGAACTAGATCCTCCATTTGATGCTCTTTGACTATATGTTCTTCATATTGTCTTCCTTCCAAAATTTGGTTGTCTAAATGGTGGTGTTCTTATTGGTGTATTAGTCACACATGGGTTTATGGATTCCACAGTGACACTGATATGGATAGGAGTGTTGCCTTATTTTCATGTTATCGAACCTCTTGTCTTCCTTTCATATGTCTTGTACATGATTTCCTCAATCTACTCCATAGCCTGGAGATCCTCTACTTCTTCTTCATCAGTTGTCAAGCCTTCCCTTGCGGCTATGACTCTCTTCTTGTTGTTCATGTTATATCAGTAGGGTACTTGATCTGGATTATTTTCGGCAAGAAATGAGATCGGAGTTATAATAAAGAAATGCACAGAGATATCGCAGATATTCAATAATATAACAGAAATGTATCAGATATGCAACCATAAACACAGATATATAGTAATACATGATTTCTATTAATGAAATAAATGTACAGAGACTGTAAAAATATAGAGTGAAAGACTCGCTAGAATGGTGGCAGCTTATCTCTGAGAAGAGATGTGACGGTTACTCGCATTCGCAAGAAGATGATTACAATGAGGCTTTGAAGGCCTTTTTACGATAAGCAGGAATGCCAGAAACCCTAGACATCCAAAAATCTAACCCTAGGAGATGAAGCACCAAAAGTCATGTGGGCCCCGTTTGGGTAAGTGAGTACATCAACTTCTCGGGGCCGTAACTTTTGCATACGATCTCCGTTTTAGACATGTGATAGCTCGTTGGAAAGGTATCATCGAGGAGATTCATTTTGGGGGCTCAATCATGCCTTTGGCTATAATTGAGAACCTAGATCTCGAAAAACATTCATTTGGGCCCTCAAAATGGCCCCGGAAGTTAAAACCTACTAAAAATAGTAAATTGCCAAAATTGCCAGAAAATTGTTTTGAGCCATTTGGAAAAGGTGGGTGGCCACCGATATCCACCTGGATCAGTACTCCATTGCACGTTTTTCTAATTTTGTTGTGATATTCTTGATCTGCGATTCCTCCATCATGATTGGATCCAAGGCCTCCTCCATCTTTCCTCTATCCATTTCTCTGTCTCTTGTCAGTGATTACCCCCTTCCCCCATGCACCTAGCGACGTTTAGTTGTCAGAGGCCATTGTCATTACACCCTTGTTATATAGTAATATCTTAATGGAAGTATACATCGATCTGATATACCTACCTCGAGGTCCCTTCAGGAACTCTTGCCCTGTTGCATTGTAAGACTTCACAATACCTACTACAAATTCTATGATAAATCCTGCAACAATGTTGTCTAACCATAAATCTATTGCACACGTAAATTTATTGTCAACTTGTTGTAATTTTGTGATCTCCATAGGATTCCACTCTAGCTGTCTGATTTGATTTGTAGTGTGGTTGTCTTTCAACCTCAATATACACTCCTACAGTACATGCAAGAAATCACAGAAAAATACTTCATGCAAGTCGTTGAATACGTACTTGTCTAGGTATTTGCACGGTGTTAACTTCGTATTTCTATTATCTTTCTATGAAAACTCCAACTCCTTTGTTTTCAACCAACTCTCGATTTCTACTTTCTTTGGGTTCCACGGTCTCAACATCCCTTTTTATTTTCTCATGTTTTTGTTGCCAGATCTGATATTCTTTTTACACTTCTTCAGTAGATCTTAATCACTCAATCCCATTTGTTCCAACCGAAAACAAAACCATTTGTTGGTTTTCAACTACTTTATCTACTTTGATCTCACCTTATAGTCATAAGTTGACCCAAGTTCATATTTAACAAGCTTCCAACAAAAATCCCTCTAAAACTATCGGCCCTCTTGGTAAGCCAAAAGGCAGCGCAGTACACAGGGTGCACTGTGTAGTCTCACCCAAGATAGTTCTATGGGTGGTTGCAATACTCAAACATTTGTAGCCTGAGAATAAGTTGGGATATGTGGTTGTCCCTTGTGATCTCCATTTATTTAGTCTAACATTTTAATTAGTCAGTCACTCTTACTCATGCATGTGGAATATCAGATCTAACTAGTTCCTTCATTCATTCATCTAGCATTTAATCATCAACAACAATGGAGATGCATAACATTCAATCGCATAACACGAGTTTTATTGTGGTTCACCCCCTCCTAGGCTACGTCCAAAAATATTTGGCTCTCAAGCTCTTTTATTATGTCTCAGCAATAAATCACGTCGCGTGCGTTTACAGTATTGGATCTTACAATCTCAACAAGCTTCCCAATCCCTATGAGGCTAACTAGATCTCACCGGGCTCCTTAGCCTATGATATAACCATCGGGATCAAGTTGCTTGACTCTTCTCTATCTCACCAGCTTACAAAAGGGCTTCATTTCTAGTCTTTATCATTCTTCTTTGTCTCTCTTGGTCTCTCTACCTCTCCCCCTAGACCTCGTAGGTGCTACTTATACATACTCTTGGCTTATTTGCCATTACAATATTATGCAAAAACCCTAACCCTAATATAGTTAGGTCTCATTTTCATGTGCACCTTGCATGCTTCCTTCGCATCTGTTGTTTTCCTTCCAGTTGTCTTCTCTTTCTGCTTCATGCTTTTCTCTCCAAAAATGGCCTTTTTCCAAAGCTGAGCCTTCTCCCAATAATGGGCATGACGAGTACAACATCAACATCCTCCATAAAGGCACCACTCTTTCAGATTTAGACTGATTAGTTGCATGAGGGCATGCAACAATCTTGGTTGGAGGGAGATGATAGGTGTCCAAAACACCATCTTTTTCATAACCTTTATTTATTTTTTTCTACCGTTTTATCATCCTTTTCACTTCTACCTTCAGTATAACTAATGAATTTTTCCTCAGTTATGTCACTCTATAATTCATGTCACTTTGAGTGAGTTTTGCTAGTGTAAAAGAGGAAGTATTGAACTTTTCGTGCTTACTAATGAAATGTGATTGCTATGTCAAGGAAGGACTTCGTAGTAATAAAGTACAAGTTGTTGCAATGCCTTTCTCAAGTTACTGCAACATGCATTCCTATTGTTGCAATACTTTTCCACGTTGTTGCATCACCCCTCTACATTGCTACAAATCCTCACTATGATGTTGCAACATGATATTTATGTGGTTGCAACACACTACAACAATATTTGAACAAAGTTCCAATAAGATCTCGAGTTATAATGATGACAATAAAACCACTAGGAGTGTAGCACTCCATGACAAAAGGATGAGACATAAAAGTCAAAGAAGAGAAGAATGGGCGAATAGATGGAACTGTGCAAATCGACATTAGCATGGGAAACCATTCCAATTGATATCCAAATAATCTATGGGGATTGAATCATACGAATCTCCGTCATCCCTATTCTAGGTGGTTTGTTAAACAAAATTGAGAACAACCTGAGGATTGTAGATCCTCATGGCTATCCTTGATATTTCCTTGATAAAGAAAGAATGTAATGAATTGTATAAAAACGTGACTCAATGTGAGTCAAGGGGAGTTGTTGTAATTTTTAACTATGTTTGTAGCTTAATAAGAAATATACCATTGCAGCTTCTGGTCATAATTCTTCTGTGATGTGCATCTGAGCTCAGTCCATGATTAAATCTTTCTACTAGTGCCTTTCCTAGGGAGGTAGGGCCCTCTCCTTAGACATGTACTTTGTAATGTATCTATATTGTAGCATATTTTTATTCTCTAGATTAAGTATTGTATCTGCAAGTTTCATTCAATTACTCATTCATAATTGATATATTGTTTTATATTGTAACACTTATATTTCTAGTTCCGATAGTGTTCAGTTCTGTCTTTTGGTTTTCATATGTGATCACATAAGTGTTTAATTTAATTAATCATATGCAAAGTGCCTTGATTGATGTCAAAAAACAAAAGGGTGTGAGATGCCTCCAACATAGTCATCATCAATATTAGATATTGACCAATGTGTGTTTCCTTTTCTACAATAGCTTAGTTTCCCTTTTCATTACGCCCAGATCAGGGTCATAGCAGATTGCTTCCACTGATTGTGCTAGAATAGTTAGTTTAGTTTTCCTTTTTATTGTGCCTAGACCGGGGTCACATTGGATCGCTTCCACCAGCTACGCTAGATAGTCAATCCCTTATTTTATTCCTTTTGTTTGTTTTAAAATTTGGTGACTTTGTTTTGTTTTCTTCATATTTTGTTCTGCTCTCTGACATTCCTTTGTTGCAAACTTACCATTAGAATCTATATTGAGTATAATTCCCTGGCATATATAGTGCATGACAGTTCGCAAGTAACATACAGATCCCTGGTTTGACAAAGTAAATGATATGTTTTTTGGTTTCTCTTTAAAACAATTAAAAGGTAAGTAGAAAACCCATAATGAAGACCTCATGGATAATGCACTAGTGGAGACAACACTCTCTTGTGTTGAGGATGACCTTGGGATGTGACCAAATGGAACCATCTTCATTCAATTTTAAGGATAGTTTGAACACTGCCTTTACATCTGACTACTATATTTAAGTAGGAGAAATGAAAGATTGGATGAATTTTAGAGTGGCTTGGAAGCTCCAATTTGTAAGCCACTACCCTAATACATTTGAGGAACTTATAAGGGCCATAAAACTTGGGATCAAGCTTCTAGTGGTGGTTTTTTTTTTATAGAGGATTTCTTATAAGGTTGTATATGAAGGAACATCTGATCCCATTCTTCAAAATGGTGTTCAGAATGATGTTGATCATCCTGATGTTTCATCCTATTCTAAACCATTACCATATTATCCTTGAGAGTGTGGAGAATGTCGACCTGAACTATAAGGGTTTTGTCTACCTCTTACACCTTAGAGACTCTTGGTAAATAAGATAGTACTAATGAGGGCTTTTAGCCATAAACAATTATTAGTTCAACATTTTGAAATCATTTTTAAATGCTAACTAGTCCTTTTGCCTATCTTTTCTTCACCTTTTTTACTAAGATAACATTCTTCTACCACTTTCCATATCTTATGAAGGGTATATACAATTAGGAGGAATTAAGGTAAAATGATTGTTTTTTCTCATATTTTCTTAATAATTGATAGTTAAGTAACATCAAAAGATTATTTCAATCATTGCTCCTTCATACGAGCGATCTGGACAAACCTTTCATCGGCGCTGAAGTTCACCTCCCCATGGTCGGGTACCAGTGTTCAAGGATGCTTTCGCAATTGGTTTAATGATAACAGTAATCATAAAATGCTCCCCGTCCACCTCTGCTGGCAAGTCTAAAAGGCCAGGAACGAAGCAATTTTTAAAGAGAGGACGCCTTCTATACAAAGAATATCAAACCACATTCTTGCTGAAGCAACAAACTCTAGTAAGATCGTAAAGGCTCTGCCCCCCATTCGACACAATTTTGTCTTCCCAATTGACAGGACAGTGGCCTGGTTCGACGGAGCCTCTCAACAAGGAGGTGCTCTTTGTGGAGCCGGGGGAAAAATTGTACTAAACCCACACACCAGCATTCGCTGGACCTTGAACTGCGGACAGGGAACAAACATGAAGGCAGAACTTTTAGGTGCATGGACATCTCTCGTTTTGGCAAGCCGACACACCGATGCGCTGATACTTCTTGGAGACTCTAAACTTACTATCGACTCGCTGAATGGTCTTGCTGACTTCCAGGTAGCAGTCCTTGAATGTTGGAAAGAGAGAACCAAAGAAGCTACATTACTGTTTAGAAAGCTCTCTTTCTATCACATTTTCCGAGAGGAAAACAGCAAGATGGAAACCCTTTCAAAAAAAGCATTGCATCTTCCATCGGGCCATATCTGCTTTACAATATGGGAGGATGACAATGAAGGACCAACCAACAAGATAAAGCTTTGATTTGTCATCTTCAGTTTTTAGTCTGAAAATCCTTTGAACGGAAAGCCGATCATAGATGAGAATTTGAGTTGATAGTCTTGACAGTCATGATAGATCCAAGCTTTAAGCATTTCTTCCTAGGAGAGTTGCCTTCCGAGAAGACGGTCTTTGTAAATTTTTATATCCTTATGAATATAAAGAGTATTTTTCTCGTGGAAAAAAAACATCAAAAGATTATTTATAAACCATTGAATTTGTTTGAGAACCTATAAACCATTGAATTTGTTTGAGAACCTATAGCAGTGGAACCACTAGCCGCGCAATGAAAAAGCTATATCTAACATGTGGAGGACATATCTAAAAATTTATATCTAACCGATCTGAGACACGGGGCTTTTCTGCTCAAGTTTGCACCCTTGCTAGGTTATTTTTCTCGCCTTTTATGAACGGAAAAGATGCTATCAGGTCTTTTCCTTCTTTTTCGAGATCTCCAATGATTTTGCATAAAGGCATTTTAATCCAGGATAAATTTGAGGACCGCCTTAATAGTCAGTAGATCTTAACTTAAATGCCACTGTGGACTTCAGCTAAGTAAACTCGGCGCTTCTACTACATATTACCATTACTTTTACTTTTACTTTTTGTATCCTTCCGTGTTATCTCTAGTCAATGCGCTCACAACTTCTCTAAATTCCTTGTGTAGTTCTGGTTGTTGTCGAACACTTTATCTTTGGTGGAGTTGGGCCTTTCGAATGGTCATATTAAATGAATAATCCTTGAACTCATGCGTTTGGGGTCTTTATAATTGAGATTGTGTAATCTTGTATATCACAATTAATATTTACTTTTACCTTCCAAATTAATTAAATTAGTTAATTAACTAAAAAAATTCCTACTTTTTCGAATGAATGAAAGTTTGAATACCTTATACTAATTAGATCCTAGGTATGTACATATTTTATGATTACCATATATAGTAAAATAAGGAAGCATTAATCAATTCAAACATAATCAATTAAGATTTACGTCTATGAAGTGAAGTTGGGTTATTCGTTAAAATTGGAATATAATATTACTTATGCGCATCTTAATTATCATTTAGCTTAATCCAATGCGCAAGTGGTACAAACTTAAACAAGGTAAAAAATTGTCTTCACTTTTATTCCATGTGGGGTCGTTAGATAAGTCTTTATATATATGTACTTAATATTTGGTCCATATGGAATCGAATATACTCAGAACTAAATATTCGGTCCATATGGGAAGGTGACTACCTCAACTCCAGCTATGTGAGTTGCCTCAAAAAGGATACATCCCTCACAACGCTCTCATTTATTGTTTGTTGGATCTTATGGTTAGAGAGGAACTTGGTTACATTTGAAGAGGGCAAAGCATCGGTATACTTGATCACAACTAAGGTCAATTCTCTGTTGTCACTGGTGGTGGTAAAAAAAATCAAGAAACGAATTATACAACCCACGCATATTCTGACTACATTTGTATTCTTGTTTGATGGAACTGCTCTCCCTAGGGCGCACGGGTGTGATGCAGGTGGATTAATCAAGATCAGTGCTAAAAGGGTGATCAAGTGGACTTTTAACTGCGGCCAGGGGACTAATACTAGAGCAGAACTGATTGGTGCGTGGGCGACCCTTTATCTTGCGCAGAGGCACAACCTTGAAGTGATCCAGGTCATTGGAGACTCAAAGATCATCATAGATTGGCTAAAGAACAGAGGTAAGATGCAAGTCGTCTCCTTGATAGGTTGGATGGATGGCATAAGTTCGATGAAATCAACTTTTAAAGAAATATTCTTCACACACGTCTATAGGGAACTAAATATGGAGGCAAATTCGCTTTCAAAATTGACTCTCAACAGTCCAGACTCTGGAGGGGAAGCTTGTGTTCAGCACCTGGAATGAGGGCAAAGCGGGGCCATCCATCACTATTAACCTTTTTTAACACTGCATGGTCTCTTTTACTTCAGTTTGAATTCTATCGCTGATAGTGGGATTGTTAAGGACTATAAGTTTTTTTTGTATCTTGTTTCTAGCAGTGGACATATATGACTATGTAAAAAGTTTTTTTGTATTTTGGCTATTCCATAAAAGGTCTTTTTTCTAAGTAGTAGGAAGTGGCCAGAGGGCCTGAATATCAGTGTTATAACTGTAATGTGAACTTATTTATATAAATATATAAAGGGCAATTTTCTTGTTGGAAAAAAAATATATGTACTTAATAGTTATAAAATATGTGTTATGTGAATTAATGTTTTTAAGCAAGAAGAATTTGACTTTAGTTTAATTGAACTCTTCACCCACGCAATTACCTAATCAACTTGGAAATTAATGGAACATAATCACAATCAAAACTTTTGATAAATTAAGTTTAGAGCGCCTATTTGTGTAATCTTGTAAAGTGATCATCGTTTATTTTTACACTTTTGCGTACCGAGCTAGATGGGATTGTGTCGGACCATTAGTATGGCATGCTCTTAACGATTGAACTATCTCTTTTGTAATAAATGTTTTAGTTGAATAGTCATATCATTCTATTAATTGTATATGAATGTTTATTTGATGATTTAAGGTTGATTTATATTAATCAATTATTGGAGTCTAATTACGACTTCCACATTTAATATATATAAAGGTTGTGTGAGTTGTGCAACCTCAAACTAATGTAAATTAATGTAAATAAGATGACTTTCCTTATGTACAGTATTTGCTATGTTAGATAGAATCCTTAGAAATTGTTCAAAAAAAAATTGTTATTTTTGTTGTTTTAGCTTACCAGTGATGTTCAACAAATCGGAGGGTCGTTTCATATGGTATCATAGTAGGGTTCTACTCCATGACACATGACTCGTTATGACTTCCAATGCAATTTTGTTTAAATTATGATATATCGCTAATATCAATTGATATTATTTTATGCAGGTATCATGGTTAGAGGACAAAGAATGAGTAGACGTCGGGGTGCGGAAGGAAGAGGTATTCCTCCTCTCAATACATCCACACCTGAGGGATATGATACACGGGAAGAAGAGAAAACTATTGAGCAGGAACAGGTTGTAGTAGGAGATGTCATGGGAATGGTGAGATATTTTCAGAGGATGTATGAGGTGTTGATAAATCGCCTTGACTGCGATGAGGGCATGGAATTTGTGCCCAATGAGGGTTTGCAGTGCCCTCCTATAGTGAGTGGTAGTGTTCATAGAGAACTCGAGAAAGTAAAATTTCCCAAGTTCATCGGTTCCACGGATGGTTCAACCACCGAAGCTTGGTTGGAAAATATGGCAATGTGTTTCGTATTGTGTGATTATACCTCCAACCTGAAGGTCTGCATGGTAGTCTTCTAACTAAAAGGGAGTGTGCTTCTTTGGTGGAAGACGCTCTTGCCACAGTTGAATATGGTCGTAGAAGATGTGTCTTGGGAATTGTTCGAGGAATGATTCTGAGAGAGGTACCTATCTAAGGAGTTCATTGAGTGTCAGCTTAATGAATTCAATGCTTTACAACAAGGTAGTTGTATAGTACTTGAGTATGAGGCTAGGTTTATGGAGTTGCTCATATATGCTTTGCATCTTAACACTGAAAAATTAAAGGTGAATACGTTTGTTTTTTGTCTCAACTAAAACATTCGTGCTAAGGTGAGGATCATGATGCCTCAGACTTTGCACGATGCAATACAGAAAATTTGTATCACTGAGGAGGAATTGAACAACGGATCTCAGGGTAGGAATCCTTCCAGGCAGACATGAAAGACATCACATAAAGCACTGCAGCACAAGACACTCATCAGACATACTTTTGGGCACCGTGATACACCTAGAGGACCTGTATTTTCTACACCACGTAGACCGACTAATAGTCATAGGAATCCATATAGAGCACCACCATAGCAGCAACAACGTTGTCCTCAGTAGCAACATCAAAAACATAGATCTGTTCTGCATAACAGATCAGGGTCTCAGAACCCTGGACCAACAGATTCTTCCTTTGCAACTAGGAGCATTAGCCCTAAGAATGGATGTTGGACTTGTGGAGAACCACACTATCAGATAGATTGTCCTATTGATAAGGCAAGAGTTCTCGGATCAGTAGGAAAAACGATAGTGGGAGATTTTGGCAAGCCCCATAGGATTCATGCAACGGTGAATAATTTTCAGGTTGAGAATCAGTCCACATTACTCGAGACTTCAAGTATGATAGCATATCAACAGTTTGGTGTTTTGATAGACCCAAGAGCTACTGAGAGTTTTATATCTAGTGATGCGCTTAAAAGAATTAAGGTGAATGCAGTGGAACAAGATGAGTTTAGATATGTAGAAATTAGATCTGGTGCCAAGAAAAAATTTGGAGGAAAGGTTAAGGATTGTAACATTAACTTGGGTGATTTTGTCGCAAATGTAACCCTTTATGTTACAATATTGGGATCCTACGACATTCTGATTGGGATGGATTGGTTGGAATCACACAACGTGATACTTAACTACAAGATGAAGAGATTAAGCTTAATTGATGATTTGGGACAGATTTGAGTAATTGTAGGAAGCAACCAAGGAGTATCGCTAAGATATATTTCTTCCCTACAATTAAAGAAAATTATGCGCAAGGGATGTAAGTTGTAGACCATATTAGCGCTTAATGAAAAAGATGATGCAGAAAGATTGGAAGACTTTCTAGTAGTATCAGAATTTGCCGATGTTTTTCCTGAAGAACTACTCGGTTTACCTCCAAATAGAGAATTGCAATTTACTATAGATATAAAACCTGGTATAGAACCAATTTCTAGAATTCCATATCGGATGTCAACACCTTAATTGAAAGAGTTAAAGATGCAATTGAAGGATTTGTTGGATTTGGGACTTATACATCCAAGTGTATCACCGTGGGGTGCGCTAGTAATTTTTGTAAGAAAGAAAAATGAATCGTGAAGGCTTTGCATTGACTATCGTCAATTAAACAAAGCCACGATCAAGAACCAGTGCACGTTACCGAGAATTGATGATTTATTTGATCAAATGAAGGGAGCGACAATGTTTTCAAAGATTGATTTGAGATCGAGGTATCACCAGTTATGAATCAAAGAGGAAGACATTCCTAAAAAAACGTTTAAGACAAGATTCAAACATTATGAATTTACAGTATTACCTTTTGGATTGACGAATGCCCATGGTGTATTTATGAGTTTAATGAATGGGGTATTCTGCGAATGCTTGGATAAGTTCATACATGTATTTATTGACAATATATTGATTTACTCTTGGACAAAATAAGAGCACGGCGAACACTTGAGATTAGTTCTGCATTGTTTAAGAGAAAACAAGTTGTACGGAAAGTTGTCAAAGTGTTCTTTTTACCAGACGAAGATTCACTATTTGGGACACATTATTTCTAGAGAATGTATCGTTGTAGATCCAACGAAGGTAGAGGCTATTATGGAATGGCTAGCACCGATGAACATGCAAGAGGTACGTAGTTTTATGGGATTAGCAGGTTACTATTTATGCTTTTTAGAAGGATTTTCCAAGATAGAAAATCCAATTATGGAACTGCAAAAGAAGAACAAGAAATTTGTTTTGTCAAAGAAGTGTGCAGAATCATTTCTGAAGCTTAAAGAACTATTAACAACCACACCAAAACTGAAAGTTACGGATATGGACAAGGAATTCTTGGTATGCACTGACGCATCCAAGGAAGGATTGGGTGGAGTATTAATGCAAGAAGGTTGAGTTATTGCATATATTTCAAGGAAACTAAGAATGCATGAAGAGAATTACACAACACATGATTTGGAATTGTTAGTGATTGTTTATGCCTTACGAGTTTGGAGACATTACCTTATCAGACGAAAATTCGAACTGAAAATTGATCACAGTGGATTACAACACATTTTTACTCAGAGTGACTTGAACGTGCAATAAAGAAGTTGGTTGGAACTTTTAAGTGAATACGATTTTGAAATCACGTATATTAAAGGAACAATTAACATAGTAGCAAATGTGTTGAGTCAGAGACCTCACATTTTCTCAGTAATACCACTAAAGATGAATATTCGAGAAAATATTTTAGTGTTACAGATTGATGACACATGGTACAAGGAAGTAAAAGATAATATCAAACAAGATATCATGATGATACTTAGATATGAGAGATATTCTTTGGTTAGTGACAGAATACTAAGGTATAATGGCAGAATTTATGTACCACCAAATGACAAATTGAGAAATTTAATTTTGAATGAAGCTCATCGAGCGTTGTATATGACTCATCCCAGAGTCACGAAGATGAAGGAAGACCTTAAACCTTTATTCTTTTGGAAGGGAATGAAAACTTATATAGTTAACTATGTGGCGAGATGTCTAGAATGTCAGCAGGTGAAGGCTGAGCATAGGAATCCAATGAGATTATTACAGCGACATGTGATTTCAGAAATGAAAAGGGAAGTTATATCGATGGATTTTATTGTTGGATTTCCATTGAAGAAAAGGAGACACAATTCTATTTTTGTAGTTGTCGACACTTTGACAAAGAGTGCGCATTTTATTCCATTTTGTATGATGTATCAAGCATCGGAAATAGCTATAATTTTTGTTAGTGAAATTGTAAGATTGCATGGTGTGCCAAGGAAGATAATATATGATAGAGGATCGATGTTCACTGGACATTTTTGGACCAGTTTCCAAGAGGCTTTGGGAACGCAATTGAATTTTAGTACAACATATCACCCACGAAATAGATGGACAAACATAAAGAACGAATCAAATTCTAGAGTATATGCTTCGAATGTATGTGACGGATCAAGAGAAACGATGGTAAGAATTTTTACCATTGGTAGAATTTGCGTACAATAACAGTTATCAGAGTATGATAAAGATTACACCTTTTGAGTTTCTATACGGACGACCATGTAGAACACCTTTGAGTTGGGATCGACTAGAGGACATGGTCATGGTGGGACCAGAAGTGATTCAGGAGATGGAAGATCAGATGCAGTCCATAAGGCAAAGGATTAAGGAAGCGCAAGATTGACAAAAGAGTTATGTAGATGTGCATCATATAGACCGCAATTATGAGGTTGGTGATAAAGTATTTTTGTGGGTGAAGCCGCATAAGAGTTCGATTAAGTTTGGAAAGGGCGCTAAACCCTCTCCAAGGTTTGTGGGGCCTTTTGAAGTTGTAGAAAAGAAAGGACCTGTGGCTTACCAACTAGCCTTACCTGATTCTTTGAGGCATATGCATGATGTGTTTCATGTTTCAGTTTTACGTCATTATATTTCATATCTGTCACATGTTATTGACTTGAGTTCATTGCAAGTATCGGATGAGGGTGCTCTCATAGAAGAGTTGATACACATTATGGACCATCATACTCGGTAACTACGACGTTGATTGGTCGATCAGGTCAAGGTCCAGTGGGACAGTTATAGTTCAATTTATGCTACTTGGGAGGACGCATATGAGATGCATCGACAATTTCTTTATTTATTCTGATAATTGATATATAGATTAGTAGTAGCTATATTTATTGTTTTCATTGTTATATTGTACAAACTTCAAGACGAAGTTTAAAACAAGAGGGGGTGTATGTAACATCCATATTTCACCGACCACATTTCATAACACTGATTATTCTTTGAGGACACTTGCATGCAAGTGATCTGGTTAAAAACATGGTACTTAATGATTATCCATTTTGGTTTATGTGCTTATGCTATGATTGTGTTTTAGAAATTGATATGTCATTATATTGATGTATAGTATTGACAGGTATTATGATGAGGTTTCTTGAGTGTGCAGGAAACGTGACATGATGATGATGCTAACGGCATCGACAAACCTCCTTAGACTCTGGATTGAGTTAGGGAGTGGACTATTTACCTTGGTTATGAGTACTTGATTTATTACGCATGCTTTATATGATGATTTCAGTTAGGTATTGCATATATATGATTTATTGATATTATCTTTGTCAGTGGATGCAGGCATGATAACGCTTGCTAATATGAATCACATATGGAGTAAAGGGGTCATACAAAGATATCAAATGGATGAGGGAGAGGTGTGGTAGCGTCCCTGTCACATCCTACTAGCACTCCCGCCGTGACCCGAACTGAAGGTTAACGACTACCTTGTTCTGAGAGGTTCATGATGGTGTGAGGGCAGATTGAGACAGTCGCTCATGAAGATTTCTGAGGAGTGAGCAATAAGGAAGATACCTTATTCCTCAGTAAGCCCTTAGTCTCACACAAGATCAACAATTGGAGTTTGCATAACATGTATCCCTTTCATTCTTGGAAAATTAAAGGGGTAATTAATGTGATGCTTATAGTAAAGAGTCGTACAATGAGAACAAGTTCATTATTTTTGCAAACCTGTCTCTCATCTGTTCTCTCAAAATGGCATGGCAGATCGCGTCATACTTGATATTTTATATTTGAGATATAACATTAATATTTCACATAATACATTAATGCACTTAAATTCTCTCCAGGTTTTAAATTTAACATGATATATTGATGGCCATATTATTTCACTATTGATTTTATTAAAGGTCACAATTATTAAGAGTTGTTCTGAAAAATTTACATGCAAGTCGAATGTCTTGTTGATGAGAAGGTGCTTTGATCCAGGTGGATATTGGTGGCCAAGTATCATGAGCTTAGAGTTATGATGATTACAGTAATTCCATAATACGTGGTTTCATCTATTGAATTCACCTGTTTCTGGGATACCTTATAGATAACATGTTTGATTATGCTTATACTTAGAGTACTACTAACCTTTATGGGATTCAATGAGAGTACTAGTTATACTATACTGTCAAATAGTGATAGAAGTAATAGCATTGTTATACTATTAAGAACATTGTTTACATACTAGTTAGTTGTATTACCTTTATAGATATGTTAGAATAGGACATGATTACTGGTTACTATCAACCTATAAGCTCTATAAGCATGATGATTTCTCTAATTACAGAGCTTAGGTTATGCCATAAGGTTTCACTACTAGTAATCCTTACATAGATTATGTGTATTCTCTCTAATCAATATGGTTGTAATTGACAACTTAAGCTAATCTGAATATGATAGTAATGATTATCCGTATAATGTAAGCACTACTAACCTTATTGTACATATTATAACATCTGTACAAGATCAAGAAACAACTTGATAAGGGTTCAAATCCCATTGTTCTATCATGGTAAATCTTATCTTATCGATACTAGTAAGTATTACAGATAACATGATACTAGTTTCATTACCTTTAATCACATATTCTTATTGAACAACCTTTCCCATTGATTAAGCAACATAACTAGAATAAGTCCCATTGATTAAATAAGGTTTATATAATATTCATAACAGGTAAACATAGCTCGAACTTGTATCAATCTCCATAAGAGCTTATCATTGTCGTATCTTAGTATTCTATATCATGCATATTGTACTCGAATACAACAACTTGAACACGATAAAGCTAATACACTGCTTAAGTTGGAGTTAACACAAGTATGATGATTAGGAAATCACAGTACATTGATTAGTGATTATAAAGTGTTCCTTATTTATATTCAATCACGATTACTAGTCTCATGTTAGTATAGGGCAATGATTTTCACTATCACACTCTTTGAATCAGTCATATTAGCATGTTCTAATCTTGTATCCATTGTGGTTAAGATAGCTATATAGAATCACTACTAGTTAGCTTAGTAAGCATATCCCATATAACTATGATAAGCTTCATTATGTAGATTACTATGACAATGAGTATGATACACAGTTCGTTACATCACTTGTGTTACTTATACTGATGTAGGCTTAGTTTTGAATCTCTCCATAAAGCTTGAACATGGTCTATTTCATCTAACTAACATGTTGTACTATCATATTACTCTGAATACATGGTGTTAATTAGGGATAGCAATTACCATAAGTATAGTATCTTGTTCTAGCTCTCTAATAATAAGTATAGTGTAAGAGCTTAACCATCTTGCTTACTTAAACTGAATACAATTGTAGATAAGATATAAGTAGTAAGCATTCACATAATAAATCACACTTTCTATGAAACGTATAAGGTATGATTACAAGCATGATGATACATGGAGTTACTGTACCGTACTAACAACTTGATAAGCGTAAAGTAATATTGAGTACAAGGTTCACACTAATCACATATCGAACATTACCTATATAAGCTTACTTGTACCTATTCATTACTCTGATTACATGTTTACAGCTAGTCTGATCATAGAAGTTGTCATAACTATTTCTACTTGTTCAACCTCTTGATATAATATATAGTGTAATATCCCTCGGCCAAACCCAATTGTAAATGTAATATAAATGTACTTAAGTTGGTGAGTTGTTTTGACCTCATTTGGTAATGCACGTCTTATGGCACAGTGCGTGCATGAACTGCGCAGTAAAATGATGTAATATGCACATTCCAATATACCACACGTAGTAACTAAGGTGTGTGCAGTATGGAGGACAATGTGCCTCGTGTATATGATATGTGTTATAGGCTGGTGAGCCGGTTATTATAAGTCGGGATGCTTATGTTTAGGTATTAGGTCGAAACGCCTAGATGTCAAAGGGCAATGCGCCTACTTTGTACATGACTCATGATTAATATAAAATACATCGTTGTGTGCAAACCGACCACAATAAAAGAGATGGGGGACTGAACTTCACCAGTTAGGAAAGGGAGGGCCAAAAGTCAAGGGAATATTATATTAATATTTCCTAAAGCATAATGGATAATTATTTTATCCTAAGTTCTAAAGTTGGGGACAAGTGGACCAAAGTAACTTCCGATATGACAAGTGTCAAGTTGGGGACAT
>SNQJ01S0080521.1:12335-39965 GCA_010110895.2 Picea sitchensis | reverse complement strand
AATAGTCTTTTGGAGGTCCAAAAGCTTTCCAATGGGGAGGTGTGATCAGGGGATCAAATTTTGCTCAAAAATTCAAAGTGCTTGGAATCACTTCAAATCGAACAGGAGTGTATGCCTCATCGTTACGAACCCAACACAACTTGTTTGGGTTCAAACTGATGTCGGGAGCGAGAGATATCACGTTCTGTTCAAAATGACAAACAGGCAAAAAAGGGGTGTTGATTGTACAGTCCGTACGGACGCTGACGTGGCAGGTCGTACGACACGTGGCAGGAAGTTATTTGCATAGTTGTCAGGTGACATGGATTGTTTGCAGTGAATGGAATGGTGACACGTGGCCCAATCAATGGCCGCCACTTGTCCCCTTTTTATTGGTTTAAAATTTATTTGGAGTCCATCGGAATCGACCCCATGACCTCCACCGGCATGCAAAGCTTTGGCAAAGACCACCAACCAACGCGCCACCATAGTGTTTCTTAACACTATATGGTGCGGATTTCATTTGAATTGAAATGTTGTATGTTTGGGCGGGGGGTCGGGTTGGGGCCTAGCCCTAGCCCATGGTTATGTTGTATTTTAATATGGCCACGGTTTAAAGCCTTTGCGCGCGCATTTAAAACTAAACCCCGGTCATATGTTGTGTTGTAATATGACCACAAGCACGGGTATATGTTTTAACATAACCCTTTTGATATGGCCATGGTCACATGTTTGTTTCCATATGACCATTGACACGTGTGGACGGTTATGCGTTGGTTTGAATTCGGTTCAAATGATTATGGCCCTTATTTTTAAAAGCGCAATCACATGGGATAATATGACCTTGCCCTTGACGGTTAGGGGCTAGGTGCACCCATAACCGTCCTACAGTTTGCACGATTCGTTCGATTGCGCCTGGTGCCAAGTTTTTACGCTTAAATATGCATGTGGGCTAGGTTGAGCCAACAAGGGTGTGTTTTGTAGATGCAGAGATAGCAAGCTTGAAGGAGGGACTTCCAGGAAGCCTATCTTCTTCAATTTTTGGCCAAACAAGGTGCCGAAAAAGCCCAGCTAGGGTTTTTTGGACGTTCTAAAGCCATTGGAGCAGTCTATTTGGAATTTTGATCATTTTAAAGCACATTTGTGAGAACTTTGAGAAAATAATACAAATGATCCATTGGAAGCTGGACCAGGAGATGTAGCCCAAGAGAGGGGTGAACTCCTTTATCATTTGCTGTGTTATGTGTTTTATGTTCACTGATTTTGCTGTTGTTTATATGCATCTTGAATGAGTAAATCCTATTAAAGTTGTGTTGCAAAGTTGATCCATTTTCATTTTAACACATAAATTTTACTTGCAAATATTTTCAAGATTACAAGTCTTCTTCATTTTTAGATCACACAAACCTTCAGAGGAGCAAAGAAAAGAAAAGAAAAAGGTGCTAGTAGACATCACCATCATTCCCAAATTCATTCCAATAAGAGATCAGGCAACAACTCGAGTCCATCCTCGGTGAGAAGGTATAAGAGATCTGGGGTGGATGAGTTGCGAGGAGAAATGAACAAAATCAAACCTCCTACATTTGATGGTGAGCGCAATAAGGATGAAGATGCAGAAACATGGTTACTAGGCATGAGGAAGTATTTTCAATTGCATAATTATTCTTCTCATGCAGAAGGTAGAATCGTTATCTATCAACTCAAAGGAAAAGCCTCCATGTGGTGGGATCAACTTGTGCAGGTACGACACATTGTAGAGAAAAGTGTTACTTGGAGGGAATTCAAGAAGTATTTTGAGAAGAAGTACTTGACTAAGAGATATTATGAAAAGAAAATGAAAGAGTTCTTGAACTCAAGTTTGTAAGTATGACCATATATGAATATGAGAGAAGGTTTATGGAACTGCTGAAGTATGTCTCTTTCATCAAGGATGAGATAGTCAAAATTCAAAGGTTTTTAAGTGGATTTCTATCATTCATCAGTGACAAGATACAACATGATGATCCCAATACATTAGAAGAGACCATAAGGAGAGCTAAATGCCTATATGATCAGCAGAAAGTAAGGCCAACTTTCCAAAAGGCTTGGGAAGACAATAAGAAATTCAATATGGATTAGAGGAAGAAGGGAGCTAAGTTACCATTCTTCAGAAATAATCCACAAGGACAGCAAATGCCTAAAGAACCCAAAACGTTTGACACAGGGAGTCAAGGGCCAAGACAACCACCTATGCAATGTTGGGGTTGTAAAGGGGACCATAGGTTCATAGATTGTCCTCACAGAGGTGAAAAAGGTAGGGCTATTCACAATGTACAACGAGATGAAATAGTGGAGGACATGGACAAATATGTGCCAAGGATTTATGCAGCCCTGGATAACAAGAAAGCAGAGTATCAGTCCCACATGATTGAAGTGGAAGGTATGATCAACAACCAAACCCTTGCTATTTTAATTTATACAGGAGCTAGTCATAGTTATATAAACCCTAAGATGGTGGAAAGTTTGCAATTACCAAGAAGCAAGCATGGGAAATCCTAGTTGGTACAACTAGCTACAGGAGCCAAAAGAAAAGTTAATGAGATGGTTAAGTCATGCCTTATAGACATGAATGGACTGAACACCAAGGAAAATTTAAACATCTTTCCTTTAGGTTCCTATGACTATCTAATTGGGATGGATTGGTTGGACCAACATCACACTCTCTTAGACTGTCACCACAAAGAATTTACTTGCCTGGATGAGGAAGGGAAACTAAGGAAGGTACAGGGAATTCCCAGGGCAGTAACCATTAGAGAAATTTCAGCATTGCAGCTGAAGAAATGTTATAGAAAAGGATGTCAAATAATTGCAACTCATTTGGCAGAGACACCTAGAGATAAGGTGCCAAATTTGGAAGATTATGCAGTCCTGGAAGATTTTGAATATGTGTTCAAGGAGATACCTGGACTACACCCAAGGAGAGACATTGATTTCTCTATAAATTTGATGCCTAGAGCAACGCCAGTATCAAAGACTCCTTACATAATGAGTACACCAGAATTGAAGGAGTTGCAAATGCAGCTTGAAGAACTTTTGAAGAAGGGGTATATACGCCCAAGCATGTCACCTTGGGGTGCCCCAATCTTGTTTGTGAGAAAGAAATATGGAACACTAAGGTTGTGCATTGACTTCAGACAATTGAATAAAGTGACTGTTAAGAACAAGTATACTCTACCAAGGATTGATGACCTCTTTGATCAATTTAAGGGTGCAAAGATATTTTCAAAGATAGATCTCAGATCTAGATACCATCAGGTAAGAATTAAATAAGAAGATATTGGCAAGACCGTCTTCAGGGGTATGGTCATTATGAGTTCACAGTGGTACCATTTGGGTTGTCGAATGCACCCGTTGTTTTCATGTGCTTAATGAATGTTGTTTTCCGAGAATATTTGGACAAATTTGTCATTGTCTTTTTGGATGACACTCTTATATATTCCAAGTCAGAAGAAGAGCATGAACATCATTTGAGGATGGTGTTGCAAGTATTAAGGGAGCGTCAGTTATATGCCAAATTGAGCAAGTGCTCATTCTATCAAAAACAGATTCATTATTTGGGGCATATCATTTCAAAGGATGGGATAGCAGTGGATCCTGATAAGATAGAGGCCATTAGAGAATGGTCAGCACCAAAGAATGTGGTAGAGGTGAGATCATTCATGGGTCTCGCATGCTACTACAGAAGATTCATTGAAGGATTCTCAAAGATTGCACACCCAATCACTTCTTTGCAAAGAAAGGGAGTGAAGTTTCAGTGGACACTGGATTGCAAGAAAAATTTTCAACACTTGAAACAATTATTGACAAGTGCTCCAATATTAAGGATCGTAGACCCAGAAGAAGACTTCATTGTATGCAATGATGCATGTAATGAAGGACTTGGTGGATTCCTCGGTCAAAATGGGTTTGTCATATGTTATGAATCAAGGAAGTTGAAGGATCATGAAAGAAACTATGCCACTCACGATTTGGAGTTGGAAACCATAGTGCATGCCTTGAGGAAATGGAGACACTACCTCATGGGAAAGAGGTTTGAGCTAAGAACCGACCACAATGGTCTGAAATATTTATTTGATCAGCCAAATTTAAATGCTGGACAAATCAGATGGTTAGAATTTCTAAGCGAATATGACTTTGATATAAAGTATATCAAGGGGAAAGAGAATAAATTGGTTGATGCACTCAGCAGGAAGGTGTGTGAATTACATGCTACAGCCATTAGCATGTACCAAACTGATATTAAAAGAAAAATTCTGGAAGCTGCAAATGTAGATCTGCAGTACAAAGAATTGGTAGAAATGCTACAGCAGGGTAAGATGCTTCAGAAGGTGGATAATTATAAGTTGGGAATACATGGAATATTGTTGTGCCAGAACAAGATTTTGTTCCAAATGTCCAGGACTTGAAACGTATGATTTTGCAAGAAATGCATAATGTCCCTTATGCAAGGCACCCTGGATGTCAGAAAATCGTGACAGTGATCAAGAGCCATTACTTTTGGCCAGGTATGAAGAAAGAGATCGTCGAGTACATCATTAGATGTATGGAATGTTAGAAAGTGAAAGATGAGAATAGGCACCCAGCAGGATCACTGCAACCTTTAACCATTCCTAAATGGAAGTGGGAAGTGGTGACAATGGATTTTATTATGAGATTGCCTAGAATGGGCAAGTTGCATGATTCAATCATGGTGGTTGTGGACAAGATTATGAAAGTTGCCCATTTTATTCCAATGAAAACTACGCACAAGGAAGCAGAGGTTGTTGATATTTTCATGAAGGAAGTGGCACGATCTCACGGGATTCCTAAAAAAATTGTATCCGACAGAGACCTAAAATTCACCTCGAATTTATGGAAATGATTGTTCAAAGGATTTGGAACAAATATGAACTTTAGTACAGCTTATCATCCTGATTCTGATGGATAGATAGAAAGGGTGAACGGGGTGATAGAATATATACTGAGAATGTATGTGATGGACAAACCATCAAAATGGGAAGACTACCTACACTTGGTAGAATTCACATACAACAATGGGTATCAGGCATCATTGAAGATGAGCCCATTTGAATCACTTTACGGAAGAAAGTGCAATACTCGAGTGAGTTGGGATAACCCAACTGATAGGACAGTTGTTGGGCCAGAGTTGCTCAGGGAAATGGAGGACCAGATGACAAAAATTAAGCAGAATTTAAAAGATGCCCAAGACAGATAGAAAATTTATGTCGATAAGAACAGAATCCACAGAGAATTCAAATTGGGTGGTCATGTTTTCCTGAAAGTGAAAGCTAACAGGAGTTCCCTCAAGTTGGGTAGCTGCGCCAAGTTGGAAACCAGATTTTATGGGCCTTTTGAAGTCCTAGAGAGGATTGGTCCAGTTGCTTATATGATTGCATTGCATGCATCTATGTCTATTCATAATGTCTTCCATGTATCATTGCTAAAGAAATATATACATGATGCTAATCATGTTATTTATTGGAATGTGATTCAGGTGGAGCAAGAAGGCGCTTTTCAAGTGCATCTGGTACGCATTTTGGACCGGAAAGTCAAACAGCTTTGGAACCAAGCCATAGGGCTTGTAAAGGTTCAATGGACCTGGTATAGTCCTAAGGATGCTACTTGGGAGCATGAAGATGCAATGCCGATGGAATACCCACATATTTTTGAAGATTTTTGAAAACTCTGTTATATATGGGCGTCTGATGCACTCAGGATAGTGCATAAATAAGGGGAGGGGATTGTAATATCCCTCGGCTGAACCCAATTGTAAATGTAATATAAATTTACTTAAGCTGGTGAGTTTTTTTTACCTCATTTGGTAATTCACGTCTTGTGGCACAGTGTGTGCATGAACTGCGCAGTAAAATGATGTAAATTGCACATTCCAAGATACCGCACGCAGTAACTAAGGTGCGTACAGTATGGAGGACAACGAGCCTCGTGTATATGATATGTGTTATAGGCTAGTGAGTCGGTTATTATAAGCTGGGATGCTTATGTTTTGGTATTAGGACGGAATGCCTAGATGTCAAAGGGAAATGCGACTACTTTGTACATGACTCATGATTAATATAAAATACATCGTTGCGCGTAGACTTTCCATGATAAAAGAGATGGGGGACTGAACTTCACCAATTAGGAAAGGGAGGGCCAAAAGTCAAGGGAATATTATATTAATATTTCCTAAAGAATAATGGATAATTATTTTATCTTAAGTTCTAAAGTTGGGGACAAGTGGACCAAAGTAACTTCTGATATGACAAGTGTCAAGTTGGGGACATGCATTCATATCATGGGGGAACTTAGCTTGTTTGGGGGATTTTTGAGGGGATACCTTACCAACAGCCCGACCATCTATCTTTTCATATAGGGACTTCCACGAAGAGTTCACAGTGATTCTTTCCATACTCAGTTCTCCAGTCAATGATTCCATGACCATTTTTACTCATGCATTCTGTTATCCTTGAGACATCCATTTCACCATTCTAGAGCCTGTTCCCATAGCCCTTTTCGGTTGGTGTACCTAGTTAGCTTGGAGCAGGATTGAAGAAGCAGGTTGTCAGGCCCGTGAGAAATTCTCTGAGCGAGAGAATTGATGGGGATTGATTCACGGAGGTGCTAAACTGCAGCTACAACACTCTGAGACTTCCGGTCCGGCCTATTGTTGAATCCCTGGAAGGAAAGTGGGCCAGCCGAGGAAATGTTGAGCAGAGAAGGGGAACACTTCCTTGGGTGGGACATGCATGTGGGGAATGAGAGGTTGTAGGTTGTTAGTTGGGTGAGAACCTGAGACGGAGTCTTTCCTATTTCCCATGAGCCTTAGCCTGGATAGGAACCCTTTTTCCTAGGTGGAGTTCTATCCCTGCTCGGGGGTGACTCACTGTTGAGAGTGATGAACAGTGTATTCTATGGCTGGGAGGTTCATGGATTGTCTATACACAGTTGGTGACAATATTTCTAAGATAAATACCAATTGTATGATAAAATGATATGTTGTTTTGTTATTTACATGCCTATGTTACGATTTATCATATATGTGATTATAATTGCCTGTATGTTTATCGGTAATTTCTTGTATATGTTGCATATCTGTAGTTATTTTTATTTCAATATAAAAGCTGTATGTTACAAAAATTAATTGTTTGTTTATGTTTATATGTAAAGCTTCTGCAAGAGTGTTGTATGTATATGTTTTAGATGCATGCAATTTAAAGAGAAAATTTATGTGGCATAGCTCAATTGACTACTGGGCATGTTACCGTATGTTCCGCAGTAAGGGAACGAAAAAGTTCCCTAGAGTAGCATGGTCTAGCCTTTAAAGGTTGGGAATGTTACCGACTGGTGTCAGAGCACGAGAGGTTTCTCTGGAGTGGTGTCCCCCAGCCTGCGGGTGGCCGAGGGAACATTACATATAGAGTCATTGTAACCTCATATTCAATGGGCTCTGATTCCCTGCCTGTTTTACACTAAGTAATGTTTACCTATACTATATTATTGGAATAATGTAACCTATGTTACTTACTACTTAGTAGAGACCTGTGAGCTAATTGATCTTACATATTTGAATGAGTACCATTGTATATTGTGTACCAGGGACCTGCCTTATTCCTATATATGGTGGCTATTAATGTTCCCTCGATTCATATAAGATACTCATACGGTATTCATACAGTACCAAATAGTACTAATTAGGTAGAGTAGATAGGCATGATATATCCCTAATCAATGATAAAATGACTATTATGATCACTTTAGTTCTAGTACCAGGCATAGATTTATCAATGAGCAAGAGGAATGAGGGAAACCGATAGCATGGATACTATACAAGGTGAGTGAAATCCATAACTATGAACATGTTCTATATTACTCTTGTAATGGGAATAGTTAAGTCCAAACCACCCTTATTTCCCTAATATTGACAATACTATGACTTCAATGCTTGTTGTTTCTATAAGATCAATGGGTCTCATAGCAGTTAGAATCCACAGAACAGCTTGCACATTATAGATATACCCATGCTTTTACATGAACTAGTAGTAATTATGACATAGCCCGTATCAACCTTAATAGATCACACCAATCAATAGTAATCAATTAGATATGAGTACTAGTTACATCACATAATCATACAGGTTCCATGCTAATCATAGAGATCATACTAAGTGTACTCAATACTAGTGTTTATCTTATACAATAATGGTAATCATAGAGTTATGTAGATTCCATAATAAGATGATACTAGTTAGATTACAGTATAGCTACCTAACCAAGCATGTTACTAATAGTAATAGATATCATAGAAGTAGTTATTATTCATAGTACGTAAGCACACATGTTAGAACACTCTCCTTGTATTTACTCATATCAATAGAGGTCTAAGTTGTTTCAGATACAAGTGATACCCTTGCTATGTCAAATCTGTGTGTTCAATAAGCTCCTTGTATTCACATAATATATAGGGTTCTTAGTACTATCATCTGTAAGTAATGGAAACAAGTAAACAAATAAGGACATTGATGAAAGTTAAACCATTGTATTCATATAACATAGTATACAAGCTTGGTGACTACTATATCATCAATACTGTTGATTATGGTTATATCGAGGTTACCCTTTATACAAGCTATATCATAATTACAACATATACAAGAGTTCTATTACAACGAGCAGGTGATACAAGCTAAAATAGTATGAGTGCCATTAAGTTAAGCTATCTATTCAATATAGATATAATTTGTAATGAACAAGTCATCGAATAACAAAAAGTCTCACCCAATTCAGTATCGATTCAGAGAGAGAAATGCACTTGTTGTTATTATACGATGCACTATTGATTACTTGTGTTGCAATCATTCCCCTAGGCAACCAAAGCAAACCTATGCATACCGATTGAGTTTCATAATTACATGTTATTACCTCACGTGGACCTACCCATATGCAATAGAATTTCCTAATTAAATAACATGCAGTGGACCTATGCATACGCAGGAGAATTTCCTAACTCAAACCTACCCATACCGATTGAATTTCCTAACTTTTGCTACCGACACATTGAATTTCCTATGTTCAATGTGGACCTAGGCATACGCAGGAGAATTTCCTAATTGCTACCATACAAAGATAGATTTTCCAGATGGACCTACCCATAACGAGAGGAATTTCCTAACTTTTGCCTAATTTTTTCGTGTTAGTTAGACTAAGCTTTACCATTGTATCCATAATATATGAACACATGTATCATGATACTTATACTAGCCTTACTTCAACTTCATGAAACCTTGTATATCATAGTCCATATGACTCTTACTTTGATTACTGTAACTTCACATGTTACCTTTATTACAAGTATTGATCCCATTGATATTCCCATCATTACTATTATGTAACTACCATTGATTCCAGTACCTTTATCGTAACCATATCCTATTCGATTACTACTAATTATGAAAACATAGTACCTTCATAACTAACATATATGATTTCATTACCTGTTTATCCATGGGTGATGTACAGATATATAACCATTGATTACTCAGAGCTTTGACTCATTAGATATGGTACCTAGCACTGTACTAACTAAGCTCTTTGTGCTAAGCTTTTACATCATAAATAGTATAAACTTATTGACATGATTATACACCATTAACTTGTATAACTCGTATATGATAACAAGTTGAACCTTTGATTAGGGACTAGTCATTAGTATTAGCTCAGTCGGCATGGAATTAGTAGTAGTCATTGTGTTCCCATAATTATGAAGAGTGTAATCAATACCATATCTAAGCTCAGCTTTCATGTAAATACTAAGTGTTCGTAATTTATCTGTATGGTATTCATTCATATTCATTACAGAGAATAGATTAGGTTAGATTGGTATACTCATAGCATATCAAACATGGTGAAAATGGGGTATGATAGACTACTAGTTATACATATTTAATAGTAAGCAACATTCTTACTTAGAAGGTGAATTATGAACATTACGTAACTGGTTGGAATCAGTATGAACGAGCTTATGTAATCTAAGAACCTTAACCTTACTTCTATACGTAATTGATTATGGTGCAGTCATTACTAGTTGATATGGTAACAAGCTGAACTAAGCTCCAATAAGCAGATACTAGAAGGTATATGATAATTAACCTATAAGCTTAACATGGTGGAAATAGTGATATTCAACATGATACCTGAGCTTAAGTTGTAACAGTAACATGATCAGTTTGAACTCCATATCCTTGAAATAGGGTGATATTACAGGACAAGACCAATGCCCAATACTAACATAGGATGTGTATTATGAATATATTTCCCATTGAGGTTGCAAGCTAATACGCTATCCCTTAGTTCTAGTGAACACGGTCTATTTATAACTTGAACTAGTCAATTTGGGCACATAGTAGTCATGTTATCTCCCTTGTACCCATAACTAATGGGATTACTACTATATACGACATTGTCCGAGTACCAGACATAGATTGGGCGTCGATATATGGAACATATGGAGATTCAAGCACAAGTGTATGGACTGGATACGATACAATGGACTTCATAAGCTATCATAGTACAACCCTAACTAAGCTCATAGTAATGTACAGATCACATATCCTATCATGTTTCCATAGTAAAGTGTTTACATTTCCATATGTAACTTATGTCACGGTTGTTACGTAACTAGACATAGTACAAACATCCAAGGATTCAAGTATCTCGATATTATGAATAGTATGATCACCATTGTTCTAACCCTTATGACACATTTATTACACTATCACTATGCTCATATTCCTGGAGAATTAGTTATGATAAGATGAACAAATTGTGATGTAAGAACATGTAGTTACAACACGTATTCAAACAAGAGCTAAATATCACTCTATTCCAAGTTGTTATGCGATTACTTATGGTTAAATGTTGAACTATGAGTACCAATCTAACTATCAATAAGGTTATGGTAATGATATGCAATGAAAGGAAGGAGCATGCTAATGATGGTGCAACATGAGAAGTTTATAATGCATGATGTATAATTACGTATATAACGCCAGCTGAGATATATTCTCAAATGAAGGAACCATTTAGTCCATACCCGCCCGAAAGAGAAGTTACCCATCTTTACACCAGAAGCTGCCTCTCAACAGATGCCATTCAGTCAACAGGAGCCTCTCCATAGATGTAGTGAGTCCCATTGATTGGGGTTGAGGAGATGGAAGAGGATTTGGATTCCCCAAAGAGACAACCAAGTAATGAGGGAGGAGTTGTTGGAGCTGGATAAGTCACTATACTAGAGTCATGAACACACCAGGAGGGGATAGAGCCATTCACCAGTCACCATTAATCATTAACCATTAGCCTTTAGCCAGATGCTTTTAGCCAAGCCCACCACCATAAGACATAAACCTAGAACACCAAGGCCAACCACCTAGAACTAAACTAAACTTAACCTATATAAGAAAATGACATAACACCCCCCATTCGTCAACTCACCATATGCAAAATATATGATATTGATTGAGTGCCAAGTTGCCATATGCAATATATTAGGGTTCCCAAGTTACCAGATGTTGATACAAGTTGTTACCATATGTGATGATATCAATATGTAACTCCAACACCATGCGCGAAAGAAAAGGGAAGGCCCCCTTCATTCCAAGGAGTTGTATGTGCCAGTTCTCATCCACCGTGTCAGGAGAGGAGGTAGGGCCTTTCACGCAGGGAAGGTAGTAACATTCAGGGAGCTAATGTAGTCCCAGTGTTAGGCGGCGGTAGCACCTATTCTCCTAATTTCTCCACCCATTACATTTACCCCACTAGATGAGATATCGATTGCAGATGTTAAGTTGTCAAAGTGAAGGTGTCAAACTTAACTAGTGCGAGGTGGCATAGAGAGTTCTCCTACATTAACCTGACCTTACTCAGATGGGAAATTGAAGAGTGAGAAGGTTGTGTTGCCTCCAAGAAATTAAGTGCATGACCCTACTACTACCTCAGGAAAGCTTAGTCGAGAGTTTTCTTACTCACCTTTGATTTCTTCCCCTCAATGAAAAATTAGAGGGTTGATCGGGACCTCACTGGGTTGACCCAGGTATCTTGGAGAAATCAATATCCACATATTCCAAGTAGTTCTTATTGCCTTATAGATTGATTCACCTATAGCCAAGGTGGAACTTCTCCTTCCCGGATAGTAGTATACCCCGTCTAGTAGTTTCCGGATATAGGTTAACCGGGATATTAGTATAGTAGTGGCTAGATTCACGTAGTGGTTTATAAGCTTCACCAAGTATTGATTGGTAGGAGTAGTTAGCGAGCAATGGGTACAAGAGAAGAGGTAGGTGGGTGACTTTGGTTAGACCAGGTTTGCTTGGACAGGTTCTTCCCAGTGATAGTATTAGTTCAAGTATCAGTCCAAGGTAATAGTAGTAGGAGGTTGCCTAGCCCACTAGCTTAGGAGGTTGCCCAGCCAACCAGCTAGCGAGGATGACCAGCCCATAGTGATGAGTATGACTACCTCTGATTCAGTCTAATCAGTCAAGAGGTAGGGTAGGTATGCTTGCTTGTAGGTGAGGCAGATCAGCCCATCAGACTAGCTCGGGATGATGACCAACCCAACAACTCAACTAACACAAGGTCGAGACGATGACCACCCCACCAACTAGCATGCGGTATGGATGCTTACCAGCCCAACACTTAGGGGGTTTACCAACCCATGAGAAGCAAGAGGTCTGGTTCACAGATGATCAACCCATCATCCTAGCGTACAGGTTGACCAGCCCAACCAACTAGCTAATAGGAGTTCTGGTTCGGTCACAGTGAATACCTCACTTCGTTCAGCATAAATCACTTGTAATCACTCACTTCATTCGGAAACATCACTCCCTTCGGTCGAATAAAAACCAGTATCCCTCACTTTGTGGGGTTAACCAAGCGTAAGTAGAACTAATAAATGTAGTATAGGTAGTTGTGAGCCGACACCAATACCAATATGTACAGTAGTTATTATGAGCTGGCACCTAATCGAGTTAATCTCGGCTACTGCGCAATGTATTAGCATAGGTAAGGATAAATATTGTATAGAAGCCCCAAGAGTTTGGCTAACAAACTGGTTTGGGAGCTCAAGGTGTTTGGCTAAGTCAGTATCATTGGGCTACTTTCTCTTTATCTTTATCTATGCGAGCATCCATGTATAGGAGCTCTAGGTTTGTTTATTTCTCTAATTATGTTTTACAGGTAACTCTTATGCAGTCATGTCACTGGGAGCTATAATGAGTTGGAAACTAGAGGCACTTGAGCCGGCAAGAACTAATTGTACAGGGTCAGGTGAATCCCAGCCTTGAACTCCTACTCATATGGGTTTCTGTTATCCAGCAACAAACTCTATCTATGGTACAGGAAGCAAGCTATGTAGCTGGAAAATAAATATTCTCGTATGGGTTCTATGCCTATTAAGTGGCACCTAAGTATCATACAGGGAGCTAAGGAGTCGGCACAAAAAGTACAGGTTTAGGTAATCCCTGCAAGCACCAACTCATCCAGGATCAAGTAGTATCCCAACCTTGGTAGAACTACTTACAACTCGTACGGGTTCTGTCACAATGATCTAGCCTGAAACAATATGGTATAGGGATGTACTATCAAAACAACTATATCATACAGGGAGAAATTAACCATCCAACAACTCTTTTGGTACGGGGGAAAGGTAAAAACCACCTCCCTTAGGAGAAGACTCGTGAAGAAAAAGAATTTGAAAAGCTATAATTTCTATAACAAAATGCGTCATAAGGGGTTGTTTGGAATCTACCTTTATCTATTTTCCTGGACCAAATCTATAAAGAAAGTATATCAATCCCTATTCCCGAAGGGATTAACCGTCCAATCCAAGGGTTGATGAAGCAAGCGAACTATGACCCACAATAGATAAAATAAATATAGAGGCTTATTATCCATCTGTTTCTTTAAGGAATCTCTGATGCCCATCTAAGCAAAGACTAAACTTATAGGAGGTGTTCCTTGGTTAATGGGTTAGACGCGGTCAGAACCATCCCTCGCTCTCCCTATAGATAATGAGTATGTATAGGGAAGGTGTTTAATGGTAATGGTAAGTAAAGGAAAGCATAATGAATGGGAAGGCAAGTAGGGAAAGGCACTATAGATCATAGTTGCAGAAAAAATTGCTTGTCCCACTCCTAATGGCAGACTCTAGATAAGACGTATGTCTGAGGAATTGCTTTGTCTGTGGAAGTTCTTTAACCGAAAAGTGTTTAATGTGGCTCTCCTATTGTTGTCTATTGCTCCTCTCCTGTAAGAAAGGAATGAATCTAGTAATAGGGTGATTTTTCTAAAAGAATGTTCATCGCCATATGCTACCTATTAGAGTAAGAAAGTGCTTTCCTACGCGAGAATCTAATCTAATTGCGAGTCAAAGTGAAGAAGGATTCTCTACCTTATAAAGGAAAGGAACAATATAAAGAATAATCTACCTTTGAATAGCGAATAGAGCTGAGGGCTTAGTGTATGGGTATGTAGTGAAGAGCACTATTGTTCAGCTAGGGGAGACTCTTATTGTAATAACGCTTCCTTACAGTACTACTTCTGGCAATGATATCTCTCTGATGGTAGCTACTTATAATCTCTCTCTCTGATGGTATCAACTTGTGTTCTTTCGTTGACTAGCTGCTTGAATGACTAGCTAGGAAACTAGGAAATGAGAGATCGGAATAGCTACAAATAAAGTGACCTTAATAAATAGTGTAATGTATCTAAGGATCTCCGATGGTAGCTACTTCTAATCTCTGATGATAGTAACTTCTTTCTGTAAATAATATCTCCTCTCATGGTAGCTACTTTTATCTATCATGGTAGCTCCTTCTATTGAGGAAGGAAAGAGATCCTGAAAGCCCCCACTCCACTACTAGTTGATGAGCTTTAGGCCAAGGGTTTAAGAGTCAGCGGGAATAATATGCTTTCTTGCATACCTATTCTACTTTGAAATGTAAGGCTAGAGATAGATATATAGAATATGGGAAGCAAAGGAAAGGGAAAGGAACCAGTGACACAAAAAGCCTAATTCATTTCCCTATAGGCCATCCTTTCACTAGTGAATTTCCCATCCACCCCAACCAGTCGTACCATCCAGCAAGATCAGCCAGAAATACTAACAACTAGTATGATTATATCTTGGATTCGGGGACCAAAAATACATGTACATGAATTCCCTCATTCCCTGTGTCATTCAAACTCTTTCACACCTCTAGCGTAAAGACATACACAAATTACCTTAACCCATAAGGCCAGGATTATTAGGGTAATTTTCCATCTAGGATTGTTTTATTAGCTCATATTTCCTAAGAAGGTAAGGTTCTAATATATATTACGGTAAGGGTCCAAAAGAAGTATGAAGGAGGGAGCCAATTATCGGATGAATGAGGGAGTCGATCAACTCAACGGGGTCACCCCTGAGAAACGGGTAAACCTTACACCCTTCCTGACCATCCTTTGGCCATGCCTCTTCCTTGTATGACCGGATGACCTTTTTCTCAATAATATGATTGACATAACTTCAAATGGATTTTAAGATCGTTCAAATGCATGTCGATGTTTGAAAAGGTACGACACTTCCCCTCCCTCCTCTAATTCCCATCACTCAGGTGGACCAGTTGGATCGAAACTATCTATTTCTGAGTCTTGACAGTGATCAAGATTATACCAATAGTTTTATTATTGCAATATATACAGATGATATAGTTTCAATAGTAGGCAATCTAGCACCTAAATAACGTATATAGTAGTATCCCAAATCATATGGCCTCTCTATCAATGAAAATAAGGTACGAACAATAGTTATGGTAGACTAGGGGAACCAAACCATGTAGATTTGAAGTATAAATGGATGGTAGACTTGTGGGTTGCGATACTCCTGTGTCTGCCTACCCTGCCCTCCTTGTGAGCTTGGCCTCCCCTGATGGTAATCCTCCCCTGGCCTTTGAGTTAACCTTGACCCTTACCTGAAGACCTGACCTTTTGATTTTCAAGTTATATAATGGCAATGTTCAGGATGGAAATGAAAAGATTGTTTAAGACCCACGAAGCTATGTCGGCTATGGTTAGGAAGGAATTGATAAGTGAACCCGGAGCTCCCGGCAAGAAACTACATGGATGGGTAGATAAGGGTAGATTCCTATAGGTAGGTTGCTTCCTTACTGAATATAGCGATTGTGATCTCATTAGAGGATTTTATATTCTTCATTACTAATGCAATAAGACACGTCAGATCATGCGAGATTCTATATTTCAAATTTCTTTGTGGTAGGCTAGACTACTCATTGAAGAATCTTTGTGCAATAATAATGTATATTAGAAATTTTGCAATTTATGCCTAATTTGAGAGCATTTTTTGAACCTTTCGAATCTTTTTTCATTGATTTCGGCCCTCCCTTTTTTCTCTTTTATTTCCCAAAAACAATATTATATGTGAAAACACGCCGTAAAAATAAAATAGGGTCTTTTTTTTCCAGGTTTTGAAACATATTTGTCATTGCAAAGGTCTAAGTTCCCAAGCCCTACAATCTCATATCCCAAGTCTTTTAGTTCGTAAATCCAAGAAGGCAGTTCTGAGATCCCATGACTAGGTGGTGATTGCTCCACTGTAAGTAAAACTTCCTTTCATCCTTTCGACTAAAGGCAAAATGCAATGTTCCAAGTGCCCACCCAAGCAAGCAATATAAAACAAAGCCAGTCTGTACAATCAATATCTAAAGTTATGGTAAGTTGCTTGTCTATCCAGGTTGGTAAAGAAAACAGATAGGGTTGTTGGTCTTACTTGCTTTGGTGTTGGTCCTGCTTACTTCAAGTTATTGCTACCGCTTGGTATAATAGAGGACCCCAAAAGAAATATAATTTCCCAAAGTCTTGGAATAAGCTCGCTTGTAAGATCTATATCCTTAAGCCCAAGAGCTTAAAATAGCAAGAGTCGCCTGGAATATTTTTATATATCTGATCTTACTAGATAGAAAAAATAAATCCTTTAGCCAACCGATAAAAGAAGGAAGCACTAATAGAAATAACCAAGCCTAGTTCGAAGAGATAAAACCTAAATCTCAGAAGCTTTGTGAGAAGAATAAGGCCGGCCGAAAAAAAGGGAGAATATTTATTAATTTCCCTAGAATGCACGTAGGTTGGTGTATTATTTATGCTTTCTCAATCTGTTTGGAGGAATAACTTCAAAATGAAAGAACAATTTCATTATTGTTCAGTCCTATGGGTGGGTGTTTTCGGGGTTGTAGGCCACTGATCCATATGGGTTAAAGAACTCGAAATTCTCCAAAGGGGCAAGGATACTTCACCGCTCTCCCTCCTTTTTCGGGAGAGGGAACTCAATTCATTCCCTAATTACCTTAGCCTTTTACCTGGATGCCAGAATCAGAAAGTAAAAGGGGTAAGGAATGAGACGAGAAAAACCAAAGGGAGAAGGGCAAGAAAAAAAGCTTCTCAAATGCGGGGCTAAAGCAAACCCTAGTTTGGAGGGGGTCTGGAGCATATTCATCACTTGGGTCAAGAACTCCAAATTTGAATTTAGTTAACTCGATCAATTCTAACATTTATATAAAGAGGTAATGTTCCTACACTCTAGTGCAAGAGTGACTATAACATGAAGATCTAGTTGGTTATTTAAGTCATTTATTATATATGAGATTATCTTATTGAACTTAATTGTGAGCAAAGGGAAGGGAAGGTCATGTTAACCTTTGTGGGTGAGGAGCTTCGATCTGCGTTCACATTGGGTGTTTTCTTGGCCACTTCGCTCACAACTCTCTCTATCTCCCTTGCATACGGGGGAGATACAGTATTGGCCTCGACTTCATCATCATCTCTATCTCCATCCTTACCTACTGGCTTCCCTACCTGCTACCTTCTCGCTGCACCTCTCTCCCTCCCCTTGTCGTTATTTCTTGTATGCGTGTGGTTCTTGTTTTCTCTCTTTCTTCCACCTGCCTAGGGGCGGCTCTCACCTATCTAACTCATTGTTCTCTTTGTTGTGTGTGGTCGTTGGGGATTATTTATATCGTTGGGTGTGCGGGGAAGCCCGGTCGATGGTCCAGTTTCGGGGGTCCAGTTTCCAGGTCTCCAGATTCTTTATTCTAGTGCGGGGGTGCAGAGTGGATGTAGTGTCCCCAAGGCCGAGCCCCGTTGCAAACCATGTTTTGAAAGAAATTGTAATTATGTTTTATAGGTTGGTGAGCCAAGTTCTTATAAGCTGGAGGCTTATGTGTTTGTTAGGCCAGGGAGCCTAAGTGTTGAAGGCCAGGAGCCTGTTGTTGTATATGTAATCATGCAGAACACTTNGAGGAATGGATCATAATAATGGAATATGATCATCAATGAAATATGGACCCCACAATGCCTCTCAAATACCCCTTTACTCACTATAGCATCCATCTGGCTACTCTGGTCATCATAAATCTTTGCCCTGTGATGATGTCCCAAAGTGGGGACATTACAGAATGGGGAGGAACTGAGCATCTGAAAACCATGTTATAAGTGAATTTTTCTTTTATGAACCAATATGCTAGTTTTCCCAAATTTCCCATGATCCTGTCTGAAATCCAAGGAGCGGGTTGACCATATATGTCTATATGAATGGGCACCACTACATTGTGGCATATTCCGTAAAAGAAATCATTGGCCTTTTCCTCCCACAAATTGGAATGGTAAGACTGGATAGGCTCTACATTGGTCATGGTCCAACTCCAATTGATTAGTGGGAAAGGGGTTATAAATCAAATATAATCCATCACATACGCATACATATAGAAAGGGGTGGTTTGCCCCTTTGATTTATCCAACTTGTATTCAGTAATTTATTTCGTAAGATTATTCGACAGAATTTTACCCCAATTAAAAGTGTAGCCCTCACCCACCTCGTGCATGACCGACAACCACTCCACTGGAAAATGAGTATGAATCTTCTTCCCAAACAATATACATATCACCATGGCTACATAAATCATGTGAGTATCCAACAACGTTCAGGAATACATGCCATGAGCATAGGCCCTGAACTTCTCTGGGTGCCCCCACTAGGACTTGATTATATCGGGATAACTCTTTTCGTATTGTATGCATTCCTATTTCTCAAAATCCAACATAAAGGAAACATTGTAATTATATTTAGGATTGAGATATAGATTATACATTACTTGGAGGTGTTCTGGTCAAAAATACCCAACAACCACCTTTTGATAGTTGAAAATTCTCTTGGTTTAGACGTCAACGTTTTCTAAGGCCCAACTTATCATGTCATTATACGACATGAGTCTTGGTTGCGCAATTGTCTTGTGTATCTCTGAATGAGATATATATATGAGTTTAGCTTCGTGAGTATCATCCACTTCATCGTTGAATTCTTCTGGGCGGTTTATAATCTCATGTTCCAGAATCTCGAACACATGTGTCCAAGATTTGACAAAGTCTATAGCTCACGGCGTAGTTTCTGACAGAACGTCCGCATTCAGATTTGAACCTTCACTACCTGCATCAGTATTCTTCATCATCTTTCATGGTGCCATGATATCAAGAGAACATAACACAGTTACCTATTGTATAATAATTGTGTGGGCTTCTCAATCAGATAAAACTTACTACTTTGCAGAATATGAAAATGAAATTCAAAATCAAAGTATTTTTATTCACATCAGATGCATTGATTCTAGTATATCTTTACTGACATAAACTTTATTAACTTTAATAAAACATTATAACTTGAGATCCACAATCTACGTTAAAAATCATTACTGTTGATTTGTCATAAATTCCATTAATATTCGGCAGTTCGTGTTCGGGAAATTTAGATGAGATAGAGTGAGAATTATCCGAATCTCGAATCTGTGAAGGTTAATATCTAGAAAGTCATTTTTAACACTTTAGTTAATCTTGTTTAGAAAGTGCATTAATTTCGAGTGACTTGACAGTTCAGACTTCGGGAAATTTACAAGTATCTCGAGAGAAAACCTCTGAAACCTGAAATTGTGAAGTGATCAATTATCTGGTAATCAATTTAACTCATAATTAATCATATTTAACTCTAAATGTTTTAAAGATTCAAACTTCAGAGATTTTAGGATTCGATGAAGGGTGAACGTCTGAACCCCGAAGTGCAATGTCATTAATCATATCTTTACCATGATCAACTTAATTAATTGAAGTTTAATTCTTTGACATTTTGGTGCTTCGGTGATTTATAAATTAGTTCTTTTCTATATTTCTGAAGGGTCATGTCTCGTAGTGATGTTTTGAGAAAAGGGAAGTGCCACGTGTTACTTAGAATTGAATGAAAGTTCAATTGAAAACGTCAGAAAAGGATGACACGTGTCAACTTGAAGAAGACTCAAAATATACATGTGTACCATGACTCTTGTCCTTCAAAGGTTTAGGAAAAGGGATGAACAAACACTTTCAGGTTTCAGGACTTTTATCATTAAGGCTTATCAAAATAGCCGAAGGATGAAGCTCTGTATCGACCTTTAGTGATTCATGTTATTAACGATCAGGAGACTCCAAAACTCCACAAAAATTAGAATCATTTGATCAAACTAAAAAACTTCATCAATGAAAAATATCATGCGCCCTTTATTACTGATTAACCAAAACTGAATTTGATTTAAAATTTGAAGGTTCTTCTCTAAGTTACCATTTTGGGAAAGATTATAATTTCATGAAGTGGAGGATGTAAAGCTCAAAAGTTCAGGGTTATATGTGTTCCAATAGATAGAACTTGGAGGATGGTCTATGCTTCCCTGACTTATTGACATGCCTGCAACGAGTTAGTAGGATGATGCATGTTCACATGAGCCTTGATATCTTCTTTTAAACCACTGATAAAAACTTCAAGGCAAAAGTCATTAGATAATCCCTCGTTATGGAAAGCCAACTGTTTAAATGTCATGATGAAGTCTATGATAGATCTAGTTTGGCACAGCTCAGTGGGTCGACACAAACTGCTTTGGAGAACATGTTCCAATTAGGAGGTCCTTGATAACATTTTTTATGCCACTACCACCACTACGAGCGTTCTTGATCCAAGTATAAAAACCCTACATAGAGTTTGGTCTCATCATCTTAAATATCATGCAGGGATAAGTATTATTCCATTTGTGAAACCCACCTCTATGGGTTGGAAGCATCAAATTTTTGCATGTCAACTTTAGGCACCTTATTACAGGAAGGTGGAGAACCCCAATGGGAAAGGGAGGACTGAGTATGTTCATAATGAGAAGACTGAGGTTTCTATGGGTTTGGCTCAACATTCTTACCCTTGAAGAGGTGCACCAATTTGTTGACTTTTTTCTCAAGGGCTTTGGTGAATTCATTTTGCAGGGAATCCATGTTTTCATCGATTTGTTGTTCCAAGTGGGACGTTTTATCCTCTAGGGTTTCTTGGGACTAAGAGCGAGTGGTAAGCATGGTGAAGGATTAGGAAGAAATGGAGGTATTGGGATGGAAAAAATGGGCTTAAAAATGATAGGTACCTGGGTGATTAGGTAAAAGAGAGGAATCCAATGGGATATGTCTCAAGAAAGGTGTCCCAGAGGGGGTTAGATACATAGGAAAAAAAAGATTAAAATTGAAGGGTACCACTTCGATCGGAATGAAGAGAAGAATGCAATAGTATAGGTCACAAATAAGGGTGTTGAAAAGCCCGAATTTTTTTTTTTTACTCTGCGAAGTTATACTCTAAACTGAATAATAGTGCAAAAGAAGAGTGCTCAATTCTTAACAGGACAAAAGATGTAATTTTGCAACCCCAATGCATGGAAAGGTTCCACTGCAATATATCTTGTATTTTGTTTCTTTGTTCTATACCCAAGGGTTAGGGTCTGCAGGGAATATATAGTCAAGGGTTTTCCTTGTCCTATAGATCTCTTATATATGTGTGGGGTCCAATAGTAGTACTCAACCCAATATCTCAGGGCACCAACTAAGGATGTTAGACCGTATCTTTATCTGTACTACTCGACTAACCAGGTACTAGAGAGTCACTTCCTGATTTTTGTTCTTGTTGACACTATAGCAGTTAGGTGACTGATCGTTTTATCTATGGATGGATTCAAGATGCTTGGGATGATCCGTATACAGTTTTTGTTTGATGCACTACCACTCGAAGGGGTAACAACATGGGTTACAAGTGTAGCCAACAAATGTGAACTTAAGAAACACTTGTATTTTCTATGTGTATGACTCCCTGACCGTGGGTTTATGCACGTAACGACATATCTCTGTAGCTTAAATAAGTCAGTATACATATCTACCCTGAAATAATATAGCCACAAGTATTTCCTTAGAAAGAGTTGTGATACCACTTGCAATATTGTTGATAGAATATATTATGTAGAACATAAAATATCTAGCAGGCAATGACAGAATAATAATGATATATCCAAAAAAATATGAGAAGAACACCAGAATAAAAACATAATAATCACCAAGAAGAGAAACTTTATTATGATAGCAATGTTTAGTTTCCTCTTCAAGGGGGAAACTTCTATAAAAGTAGAGCTCTATTACAATAATATTCAAAAAAACATATCCAATGCCTCCTACTCTTATTTATACTAATTCTACCCTCTAAGGAAACTTCTAGAGGAAGATCTTTCTAGAAGAAGAAGCTTCTATTTGGTCTTGTTACATTGACTTATTCTTCTTTATTTATTAGGCCTTATTAAATAAGTTTGGCCTTTATTAAATAGAAAACATATCCTACTAACTATTGACCCATGGGGAGGGGTTAGGATTAGATCCTAAAATTAATTGAGATTAAGTTCTTCTTTATACTAGGCACATACATGACATTTTGAATTTGTTTAACACAACAATTTGGAAAGTTTTTTTTTTTTTNAAAGGAGATCCTTGTATTATGTCATCATGAGTGTACTTATGTATATTGTTTGGAAGCCACCTATTCTGCCACCTAAGGGAAACCAGAATAGGTGGCTCCAAGCAGTGATATTTCTATAATGGTAGAGTTTCAGTTAACAAAAATTGGAGCAAAAAGCTGAGAATATCAACAGGAACTTTGTTCCCACTAGCTAGCCTAGGAAAGACTTCATTCAAAGCCACCATTACTATGATGTTTACAAAACTATGAAAAAGAGTAAAAAGAAAATCACTATTCATTCTGAAAATGATAATTGACAAGAACCAAAGACAGGGGTGGGCCGCATCAAGCTTTTGGGGAACCTAGATGTCCATGGATAGTGTAGATCGGGACAAAATTTTTCTTGTAGATGGGGCATTGTGCATGAGGTGGGGCGTCTGAGAGTGCTTCGTACAACATATCTGGTCGCTGATGGATGGTTCTTTGGCCATGCACCTACTCGTATTGCCTCTGTCATATGTCAAAGAGAAGCTCCAAATGCTCCACTGTCATATGATAGGTGTGGTGTGAGCCTTCCTCAACAATATCCTTGCCTGTGTCTTCCACTATAATTGAGGTCTCACCATCTCCTTTCAGTTGCCAACTTGGGGTGATTTACTCCTCCACATTTCAAACTCCTTCCCATGAGTGAGGTTGAAAGTTATGGGAGGTATAAGGGCTTGGGAGGCTTGCNGTTGAGGTGAGGGAAGTGCCTCCTCTTTGATTGTTTTGAGGATAGCTGGTGAGTGTTGGGGTGGCAGAGGAGAATTCTCAGTGAGGGATGGGGTCTCCATTTTGGGAATGCGAAGGGGAGACTAAGCTTGAGTTCGGGGTGAGGTAGGCGGGTTTTCCTCTTTTGGAATGCACAATGTGGACTGAGCGGTCCTGGAGGGTCTGCGGGGATGGTTAAAATGGGCAATTAGGGCTCACTGAGAGGTTGTGAGCTGGTTTTCACAGGTGTAGGCATTCTTGTTCCTAGTGAAATGTCTAGGCTTGCCTCTATCTCGACGCATGGTGAGAACTAGAGAGTGAGGGTGATGATGGTCGGGGGAGTTAAGAAGGTGACACAGGAGGCTATAAAGGAGGCCAGAAGGGCCGAGAAGCATATAGCAGAGGTGGTAGATTTCAAAAAATAGGTAATAATGTAGGCCTTGGTATTTTTTATCATCGTTGGGAGCCATTGATGCCCCTCCCATCTCCATTGAAGGCCAACGGGACTGGTTCAGGCCCCTAGTACCAATGACCTGGCTGGATCACTCCTCTGAGAGCTCCTGCAAGCGCACTGAGTTAATATCCCTTATGGTGAACACCATGGGGAGTTAATTGCATCAAGGGTGGCGGCTTGGGGTATTAGCTCCCTGTGCCAACTGTGCCTTCCACCTGTCCCCCTCCTCTTGCAAAGTGTCACCCCATATGGGTGAACCATTTCGAAATGTTACATACACATCACCATATCCTTTTTATTTGATGTGATATATCATCCTCAATATATATCTATGAACACCATTATTAGTCTAATGACAATTTTCAAACCAATCCTTATTACAAGACATATGTATGGAGGCACCAAAATAAACAAACCAAACATTTGAGTTATTAGCCTAATATTTTTGAAATCGTCATGCATTGTTTCTCATCTATTTTTAAAGTGACCAATGTGCCTTCTATTTATATGTTTTGACTCATTATATTTCTTTTTCAAACAATCTCTAGCATAGTGTCCAATCTTGCCACACTAAAAACATTCATTATTTCTTTTAACATTAGCATCAGTATTTAAAGGTGTCATACCTTCATGTGATTGTGATCCGGATTATTTTTAAAAAGAAATGAAGGCAAAGATATAACAATGAAATACATAGAGATAATGCAAGAAACATAGAGATATAGTAATATGAAATTTCTATTAATGAGAGAAATGTACAGAAACTATAAAAATATAGAGGGGATGTACTCACTAGAATGATGGTAGGTCATCCCTAAGAAGAGATGTGATGGTTACACTCATTTTCCTAAAGATTGTGTTTACAATGAGGCTCCAAATTATTTTTTAACATCATCAAAGTCCAAAGATGTAACCCCAGAAGATGAAACTCCAAAAGGTTTTGAGGCCTCGACGGGGTTAGTTGATACGTCAACTTCCCAAAGGCATAAATTTTTCATAATATCTCCATTTGGGGTGCATGATAACTTATTGGAAAGGAATAGATGAGAAGAAAACTTTTTGATTGGGCCCAAGAGAGCCTTTGTCTATATCCTAGGCCCATAAACATGAAAAAGAATGTTGTTTAGTGAATAAAAATGGCCGAAGAAGTTTGGGACCTGAAACATTGTAGAAAAACTACCAAGGTGGAAAACTATATTTAGAGACAGTCGAATAGGTGGGTTCCCACCAATATCCACCTAGTTCATTCCTCCATCACTAGGAATCAATGGCATCCATTACAGCTAGTCCGCGGGAAATCATTTTTCGAATCTAAAACTTGGTGAGGTTCTTGCATTCCTGAAGAAGTTGTTGTGCTTAGTTTGTTGAAGGATTTCATGAACATGTTGATGGAGGGGTTGGATACATTTAACCAATCTAGCTACATGATCTTCCAGAGTGTGGGAGGACTATGTCAGAGAATATGCATCATAAATAGTATGAAGGGATTCTTTATAACTTTTCTTGAGTTGGCAATGTGGAGGCACTCCTGTAGGTGAAGAAACAATTTTTTTGTGCTCTTCTACAATATGCTTTTGTTGGATAGAAAGATCTTGGGCTAAGTTTGAAGTGGTTGTAATTTCCTTATGTTCACCTTCTAACCATATCATGAAGAGGATAAACTTTGTGGTATGATAGATTACTTTGCGGTTGTGTTTTGTGGTGATAGTATTCAAAACAGCCTATGGTATCCTATAGAGATGACCCTCCAGAGTAAGAATGACACTACAAGGTTGAGACTCGTAAAAAACATGACACTTCCACATATATGTCTGGCCTAAAATAACATGACAGACTTCTAATGGGGAAAAATCACACAATACCTCATCCTTGAAGGTCTTGATGTCATAGGACCTATGACAGTAATAGCTAACGTGCAGATATCGACCCCGACAAAGCCACCCAATGTTGTATGGTTGCAGGTGTGGTGTTGTCAACAATGTCAACTTCTTGATCAAATCTCCTGAGATGAGGTTATTTTGGCTTCCGCTATAAACAATGAAATGTAGTGGGGTCCCCTTCACCCACATTTGTGAATGGAAGAGGCATCCCCACTCCTTCGGATCCTCTAGTTCTTCTGATTGGATTGTTTTTCTCATGATGGTAGTAGTGGATTTTTCATCAATGATTTGTTTCCTTTTATTATTTTCTGAATCACAGTCCAAGTCGGTTCTCAACTCTGTTGCTTTGAGCTCTACTATCAATGATTGTTTTGAGCAACATTCAACGGTGTTGTTCCAAGGGATTTTGTTGAAGTTGCACCAATTTCAAGTGTCCTTCTTTGCATTCCCATTACTCTTCATTTCATGCATCTTTGATTAGTTTTATTGAGGTTGGTTAGTCTGTGAGTTAGTGTAGTGTCCCCAAGGCCGAGCCCCATTGTAAACCATGTTTGGAAAGGAATTGTAATCATGTTTTATAGGCTGGTGAGCCAAGCTTTCATAAGCTGGAGGCTTATGTGTTATTAGGCCAAGGAGCCTGAGTATTGAAGGCCAGGAGCCTGTTGTTGTATATGTAATCATGCAGAACACTTAATAAAATATAAACACCACCAAGTGCAGACCGACCACGATGAATGAGTGAAGGGGCATTGAGCATCCACAGAGTGGGCAAGGAACTAGGGGATGGAAGGTGGGAAAGGGGCTAAGTGTTGAGCCTGGGGGCTAAGCCTAGGGGGCTTAATCCTGGGAATAATATTTTAATATTATTCCAAAAGAACATGTGCATTTTATGTTTCATTTTATCCTGAGTTTTGGAAAGGGTAAGCATGCAAAGGGGATGCATGTTGATGGAACGCATGCAGTTCCAAGGGTGACAAGTGTCAGCCCTGGTGCATGCAAATAAAATGGCCAGGATGAGCCATGAGAGGGATTCCTCCTCCATTCCACCCCGACTACCTCAGCATGTACGGAGCCTGGACAGTACGACCAACCCGACTCCTGCAGAGAAATCCTTTGTCCTGAAGCCGTGACCCTGAACCGTTCCACCATTGTTGAACCAGTCGGAAAGCCTGTGTTTGGGTTGTAAATCCGTGTACACTTCATGCGTTCCTGAGAGCCGAAAGAGCCTGTGTGTGCATTCCCTACATGGATTGTTGTCACGCGTTTCCAAGAACCAACACCGTGAGACCTTGCTGCCATTGTTGAGCCTGTTTGGGAAGCCCGAGTCCATATTCCCGGTTGACTGTGGTGGCCATGCAGAGGTGGATTGCGCATGGCTTGTTGTCTAGTGCAAGTTGTGATTGAGCTGGTGTATGACCTCTCTCCAGGTGAGGGAGGTGACTGTTGTTGGAAGAGGCAGGTTGTTAGGCCTGTGAGCAACTCTTTCCAGGAGAGAGAGTTTGTTGGGAAGCGGTTTCTTCCATAGAGTGTCCAGCACCAGCTTCAGGCTCTGAGACTTCCTGATTCGGCCTGTTGTCGAGACCCAGAGAGGGAGGTTAGCACCGATGGACTGTGCTTGTGAAGGTGTATACTCCCGGGTGGAACAGGCATGTGGGGAATGA
>SNQJ01S0080520.1:16023-51691 GCA_010110895.2 Picea sitchensis | reverse complement strand
CATCTCTACTCTCTGGTGCTCCTCTCTTGAATGACCTTCTAATCCATGGAGAAATTGTAGTTGGTTTAAAGTGATGTCTTCCAATGCAGATGTATTTTACCACTACAGTTGTAACGCAAGGCATGAAATGTGCACTTAAACTATAAGCCACAATACACAGAAGCCATCACCCAAGCACCAACGACCAACTCTAGAGACAAAACACACAAGCCATCACCCAAGCACCAGCGCTTAGAGACGAGCATTGAGCCTGCCGAGAGGGACAAAGCAAAGTGGAGAGGCAGCAGAGTGTTAGATGAATGTTTGTGTAAGGTTTGAGGGGATGAGAGCCTGAGAGAAAGTATGTGTAGGGTTAGGTTTAGGTATGGAAGGTGTGGAGGAAGAAAGGTGGGCATGTGGAATCCATGCGTTCCCACACTTTTTTTTTTAATTATTTTGATTTTTTGTTAAAAAAAAACACATTTATTAAATTGCATTTTTTTAATATTTTTTTCTATTTGTTTTATATATTTATAAATATTTGTTAAATTAATCATTTAAAATTTGTTGTTACATAATCCAAATTTTGTTAAATATTATTAAATTTATGTTAAACATTTTTGTTAAACATCATTCAATTTACATTTAAAATCTATGCTTTAATTAAATAGTTTAATTTTTAAATATTTAAAATTTATTTATATTTAAAATTGTGTTTAAATTATATTTAAATTAATGATCTAAATTCATGTTTAAATTTAAAACTACTTAAGGTGATTAAATTATTAGTAACTAATAAGTTAGAATGATTAATTAACTAAGTGAGTTATCAATGTTAATGATAAATTATGATTAGAAATCACGATTAATTAGTTTTATATGAAAAGTTTAAAGGACTTAGACCAGGATAATCGGGAGGGGTTCCATGCATGCTAGGAAGGTAAGTTAGAGGAATAGGCGAGATGGGTACAATGCTAGTGTAACTATCGAGTGAGAGGGTAAATAGTTTTCTTAGGTGAAGACATCAATCTTAGACGCTTAAAACCCAACCAAGCCACCTCCCCTAAAGAGAGTAATGTCAGTTTACAGACAAGTAAAAAAAAATTACGCCTAACCTTGTTTTCTAGTTAAGTTATGGAAATGTGAAATATCCTTGAACTCACCGTGACAACTTTGGTTGATGTAGGTTAAATCATATAGGATGGTTAGGAATCGAGGGAATTCAGGCATAGGGACATCATCCCAGGGACCGCCAACGCGGCCACCACCATCGCTGGAACTAGCTCTCATACTGTACTCTTTGGAGGCCATAAATGAGACTTTAAAAGGGCGTCAACCAGCAGGGATCGAAGTGGAACCCCCACCATATGGAATGGGTAATCCTGAAGCGTTGAGGGATTTAGGGGGAGGACCTCCACCCGAAGACATCACTAGAGAACTGCAGAAGATCAAAATTTTGGAGTTTTCTGGGGGTCGCGCCAGTAAACATGTCGAGGAATGGTTGGAAGGCATGACGAGGTGTTTTTCCTTAAGGGACTATGCGTCCACCTCAAAGGAAAAGATAGCAATTTTTCAGTTGAGAGACAGTGTCTTTAACTGGTGGGGAAACCTGGAAAGGCAACTGCATCTTACCCCAGACACCGTATCTTGGGAACTTTTTGAGGAGAGGTTCTGAAGGAAATATCTGCCAGCTTACTATGAGGAACGTCAGGTAGGAGTGTTTCATGCTCTAGTACAGGGAAATAGGACTGTAGAAGAATATGAGATCAGGTTGATGGAGTTGGTCAAATATGTTTCATATATGGATAATGACCAACGACAGGCAGAACATTTTGTCTATGGGTTGAACCCTAATATAAGGGCTACAGTGCAGATGTGGAAATCGTCTTCAGTAGAAAAAGTTATAGAAAATGTGCGTTATGTGGAGGAACACATGAACTTAACTAGAGGTACGAGACCGACCTTTCCGCATCATCCTGGATTCATAGCGAAGGCCCCTAGGACATTTCCCAAGGGAGGGGGATCAATTCCACCTCCATATGGTAATAGAGTCACACCAAGGACAGTAGCCGCAGGGATTTCAATGGTAGTGAGTGTAGCATATCGTTCATCACTGACGATGCAGGCAAGTCCACAGCCATCTCAGGGAGAAGCTAGTAGGGGCAGGGATTCCACGGGAAGGAAATCATTTCAGAGACAGTCACAGAATAGTGCATAGGTTCAATCCTGTGTTACATGTTGGGGATGTGGAGGACCCCATTACCAGCATGAAAGCACAGAGTTACAATCAGGATTTGTGCATAGAGAAGGAAACGCCCCGATGGGAAGAGCAAGTAGCAGCCACTAGATTTACACAGTGGTTAATAATCGCTAGGCTGAACATCAATCCACGGTGGTGGAGTCATCAGGTACGCTAAATCATATCGATTTTAAGATTTTATTTGATTTTGGTGCAATAGATAGTTTCATTTCACCATCTGCCTTAGAAAAGATTGGGCTATCTGTTATTTCGCCATCTGCACTACAAAGTGGTGATGGGTTTTGCTATTTTTGAGAATCCTTCCACAAATATCTGATAATAACCTACTAGCCCCATGAAGCTTCTCACCTCATTGGAATTTTTTGGCACCGACCACTCCATAATGGCCTTTACCTTTTTTGGGTCCACAGAGATTCCTTCACCGGAAATGATATGACCTAAATAGTGGATTTATTTCTAAAAGAAGGAACACTTCGACAACTTCCCATACAATTTGTTCTCTCTAAGGTAGGATAACACCACTCGTAAGTGTTCCTCATGCTCTCTTTCATTTTTGGAATAGATGAGGATGTCATCTAGAAAGACTTGTACAAAACAGTCTAAGTACTTTCAGAATACTTTGTTCATGAGGCTCATGAATACTATTGGTGCATTGGTCAATCTAAAAGGTACTATGACGAACTCGTAATGTCCAAACAGGGTTCGAAAGGAAGTTTCAGGAATATAGCCTTCCTTAATCCTTAACTGGTCATACCCTGATCACAAATCGATATTTGAGAATACCACTGCTCCTTTCATTTGATCGAAGAGGTCATCTATTCATGTCATTGGGTACTTATTTTTCATTGTAGCACGGTTCAATTCCCTGTAATCTATACACAATCGTAAGGAATGATCCTTCTTCTTTACAAAAATTATTGGTGCACCCCAAGGTGAGATACTGGGCCTTATTAGCCCTAAGTCCAGTAACTCTCAACTGCATTTGCAACTCACAAAGTTCTGGTGCTGTCATTTGGTACAGAGTATTGGAAATTGGTTCTGCACCAGGTTTTAGCTCAATAGTAAAATCAAGCTCCCTCTCAGGAGGTAACCCTGGTAACTTATTTGGGAAAACATCCTTAAATTCCAAAAATACCGGGTACTAATCCAAGGCGGGTCCCTTCCTTTCATTCATTTCTTCCATTACATATAGTCGACACCCTTGCCTCAAGCATTGCTTAACCTTCATAGTTGAGATAAAGTGTAATGACACCTTTCTCCGTACACCCTGGATCTCTACTATTCTTCCTTCATCGTCGACACAAAGCACCCTTTTTGCGGAACAATCTACCAAAGATCAGTGAGATTCTAACCAATCCATTCCAATGATTAGGTCATACACCCCGAAAGCAGTGATGTATCCCTTCAACCTGGCAGTACACACTCCTAGGTCTACTATACAATTATCAACGCTAGGTCCTACAACTTGTTTTTCCCCCGAAGCCATCTCAACTTGTTTAAAGTCATCGTGCTCGTAGGATGCCAACCCACTCTTTTCTAATGCAGATGGTGAAATGAAACTATTTGTCACACCATAATCAAATAAAATCTTAACATTGATATGATTTAGCATACCTGATGACTCCACCACCCATCACCATCTGCCTTAGTTTCATAACAGATTGGGCTTACGAGGTTACTAACTAGTGTGCCAATTATACGAGTGTTGGATATGGAAAAGGACTTCACAGTCTGCATGGATACCTCAAAGAAAGGGTTGGGGGCCGTGCCAATGCAGGATGGAAGAGTGATAGCTTATGCATCAAAGAAGTTGAAGAAACACGAAGAGATTTATGCTACTCATGATTTAGAATTGGCAGTTGTAATGCTAGCTCTGAAACTTTGGAGGCACTATCTTGTAGGGTGAAACATTGAGCTCAAAATGGACCATCAAAGTTTAAAACATCTCTTCAGTCAAAGGGATCTGAATTCCAGGCAAAGGCGATGGAGTGATTTTATGAGTGAGTACGATTTTGGTATTTCATACTTCAAGGGAAAGGAAAATGTGGTTGCAGATGCCTTGAGTAGGAGACCACATGTCTTCTCCTTGGTACCTTTAAAGGTCAATATGAGGTAACATGTGTTGATGCAACTCCGAGAAGACAGTTGGTGTTTAAAGGTTACCTCAAAACTCTAGAGTGGGAGGCAATTAGATCCAAAGTATGAAGGATATAGTCTAGAAGCAGATGGACTATTGAGATATCAGGGAAGGATGTACATTCCTGAATATGGGGATATTCGAAGCATCATACTGAAGGAAGCCCATAGAGCACTTTACTGTGCACATCTAGGTGTGAAGAAGATGTACGCAAACATGAGGAAGCTCTTCTTCTGGGTAGGCATGAAGAACGATGTGGTCCATTTCATCGCCAAGTGCCTAGAGTGTCAACAAGTGAAAGTCGACCACCATCATCCTGCATGCCTCCTACAACCATATGATGTTCCTATGTCCAAGTGGGAAGTCATTTCTATCAATTTTGTTGTGGGGTTGCTGATCACATCTCATAGACACAATTCCATTATTGTGATAGTTGATAAGTTAACCAAGAGTGCTCAGTTTATTCCAGTTAGAGACACTTACGATGTCACTAATGTGGCACATTTGTTTGTAAGTGAGGTCATCCATTTTCATGGGATACCTAAGAAGATCATTTCAGATAGGGATTCCAGATTCACTTCTAGGTTCTGGACAAGTTTGCAGTCAGTGTTGGGGACTCAGTTGAACTTAAGAACAACTTATCATCCTAAAACAGATAGGAAAACTAAGAGAGTAAATCAAGTCATGGAAGACATGCTTAGGATGTACGTCATGGATAATCAAACCCATTGGGAGAAGTACCTACCATTGGTAGAGTTTGCCTACAATAACAATTTTCATAGCTCCATCGAAATGCCACCCTATGAAGCTCTGTATGGAAGGCCATGCAGAACGTCGTTGAGTTGGGATAGATTAGAATACTAAGTGACATTTGGGCCAGAATTGATTCAATAGATGGAGAAACAGGTGATTCAGATTAGGCAGAGACTGAAGGAAGCACAGGATAGGCAGAAAATTTATGCGGATGTACACAGGATCAACCAAAGTTATGAAGTGGGAGACCAGGTTTTCATTTGTATCAGGCCTAACAAGAGTACCATATGGTTCAATAAGGGGACAAAGTTGTCACCTCAATTTATAAGACCATTCAGAATCTAAGAGAAAATTTGACCCGTTGCCTATCATCTCGTACTACCACCCCACCTGCATAAAACTCATAATGTTTTTCATGTATTTGTTTTATGTCATTATGTTGTTGATGAATCACATAAGCTAAATTGGAACGAATTGTAGGTATCAGACGTAGGAAACCTCATGGTAGAACCATTACCCATATTGCACCGTAGTGTTCGACAGCTTAGGAACCATCTGGTAGACCAAGTTAAGGTCCAATGGGACAAGTAAAGTCCAAGATCTGCTACTTGGGAAGATGCTGAGACACTACGATGAGATTATCCCTCACTTTTTTGACCACCTCAAGAATATGTTTCTCTAAGGTTGGGTGTATCTAAAAACACCTTTTGACTTAGATAGTTAGGATTACCTGAGGCCTACACACTTTTATTTTCTATTCACAAGGGAAACTATTAAATGATACATTTGAACTTTTAAGACGTATGAATCTTTATGAATGTTTAAATGTATTTGGATAATGATGGATATGATGCGACATATTTTGTGAATGAGAATCCTATGAAGATTTAAATGCTATTTGAATGATGTTGGATATGATGCAATCTATTATGTAAATGATAATTTTATGAATGGGTGTTGTTAATTGAATTATGGGATATTATGTGATCTATTTCTAACTTGAAAATGAAAACTTTGATGTTAAAAGTTGTTGGTACGCGGATACCAAATTGAAATTATGATTGTATGCAATTACTTGATGACAATGCATTGAAATGTATGAGTTTGTGTTATAGACTAATCTCCAGGTCAATGGGATATGAATTAGCCAAAGAAATGTATGAGTTTGTGTTATAGACTAATCTGGAGGTTATGGGCTATGAAATAGCCAAGGGATAATGATGATGAAAGTGGATGTCATGACCACTAGCCGAGAAACATTATGGTATGAATCTTTGTATGTGGAATTATATTGGTATGGATGCATTGCTATGATATGTGGACCAGTGTAGGATTTCAGGTGGTGAGACTACCCAAAACTGAATAGACGATGAAAAACATCCCAACAACATGGTGCCACTGTCAATTCCATTGTAGGGTGTGGACCCTAGTTATGACTAGGAGGGGTGGAGACATTTCCCACCATGTATCCTCCAAAACCTGAAGTCGTGAGAGGACAATGTTAGCTCACACTCCCCTAGACATGTGATGATGACTGTTAGTTGCCTGCTGGGGAATCTTGGTCAAGATAGTGACACTTCCACTTACGGGTTCTATTTGGAGTTAGGTCAATATAGTTGATTCTCCAGGATAGTCCAGTAGAGGAAGGATAGGAATGGAAGATGGAAGTAAGTTAGCGAGGAAGGATGAGTAGAAATAGTTGAGAGTGTATGGAGATTTGTCTTATGTTGGAACTTATTGTTTCCCTTGTGAAAAGAAAATGTGTGTATATATATATATATATATATATATATATATATATGAATATTCATAATTATGTAACTAAATTACAATTGTATAAATAACGTTCTTGAGTTAGATAATTGAAATTAAAGGATTTCAAAAACATTTGATTGGTTTACTATCTTTTATAAAATGAATAGTCTTCTTGAATGGATTGGATGCATGAGGAAATTACTGTAGAGATGATAGTTATTGATATTAGTACATGAATCAGACTTGTATGTACTAGCTACACATGCATTTCTTTTGCATGTACACTAGTATGAATGAGTTTCTTGGCTTACTTACTAATAATGACAGTTATTTGTTATGAATGCGTGGGCCATCTTTCTTTTCCCTTGTATCATAGAATACTTTAACTTAGGGATGAAGTTTCCTGAAGGGTGGGTGTATGTAACAACCCTAGTTAAATGATTGCCTGAGGTTTATCAGGTATAATTAATTAAATAATTAACTGTCCTAATATATTTTAGTTAAACAATGATAATTTATTAATAATATTAATTAATTAATTAATTAATTATTAATTGTTTATATCTGTTGATTAATTAATTAACTCATTAAAGGTTTGGGTAATGAATTAAGAGCTTAATAATTTTTATTTATTTATTATAAAACTTTACGTATGCAGGGGGATGAAGCATTGAGTGGATGGATAAGGTAATAAATGGAGGGATGAGGTGGGTGGAATTAAAGGAGGGTAGGAGTTGATGAATGAAGGAGGATATGACTGGGCAGAGGCCTTCAGGAGAAGGATTATGAAATTTTGGGGGAGGACCATTATTGTAGGAGAAGGACTGTATTTTCAGTTTTGATATTTTTTTGGTTTTGGAGTTTGGGTGGATTTTAACAGGGGTGCACAAGGTTGCTGGGATTTTTGGGCTCAGGGGCCAGGAATCCTCACAGAATCCTAGAGCTAAGGAGTTAGATAGGCTTTGTTCCTGGCTGGCAGGGAGGAAGATTCAGTTTTGGGTAGAGTTTTGGGCAAAGCAACAGAGAGGACGACCAGAGATCTGGGATTTAGCATCAGATGGAGGTATGTTTATTTATGTATTTTCATGAATATGTGGTGTTATGTGATGGTTATGTAATTTATTAGCATTTTTTTCATAAATTTAAATTTTTGTTGCTTATAAGCTAAATAATGAAATTGCTTATTGCTTATATGTTGAAATAATCTTAATTGTTTAAATTTATGAATTTTATTAGGCTTTGTTAAATTAGGGAATTACACATATGAATCATTCATTCTTGTTCTTGGATGGGAAACAAGGATGAATTGTTGAGAAAAGAATACATTGGCTTATTGGATGTAGTAATTACTGGTGTATTCCAACGATCAACTTGTGCCTACAAGCCTAAGATGAATTAGCATGTGCTAAACATTTCTCATAGTTTAAAATAATCATAGTCTCAACATGGATATTCTTGACCAGATGCACTGGAGCCCTGGAAAAAGTTGACTGCATGAGGCACTGCATGGAATTGAATGGGGTTCATTGTATTTCATTGGTGTAAGATGGAGAGAAGAGAACTGATGTACTTTGGATTTTTGTGTGTTGAGAAACCCATGAGAGCTTGAGTATTGACTGGTTTGGGAAGCTAAGTGTCACTATGGAATCCATCGTTGTTGATTTATAGCCTTGGCTTGTGATGACATGCTACTGAGACTTGGATCGTTAGTGTATAAGGTTGGGTGGAACATCCGTTTTCTATGGCTAGTTGGTGATTGGTTTTGTTTAAGATAATTTCTCTCGGTCCTGGTTTTTTTTTCTTGTGTATTTATTTCTACTGTGTATTATTTATTATCTTTGAGATTTGTATTTATAATGTTCTCTCTTGCTAGTCATTTTTGTGCAAGGAATGTTTAAGCATTCTTTTTAATTCTATTCCATGAGATGTTATTGTGTTTCTTTCATGCTTCCTTACTAATCAATCATCATGAGAGTTCAAAATCAGGTCTTCAACTGTATTTTTTAGGTATCATGGTCTGACCTTGGGGGATAGGTACATTACAAATACTTTCACCAACTCAAAGGTTGATTGCAATCTTTGGAAACTTAGAATTATTATCTAATAGAGGTGTTGATTTGGCTTGCTCGTTGTCAAGGAGGGGGTTTGGTAGCTCCAGTAAGCTATCAACTTGGTCCTGAAACGTTTGTTGTTTCTACTCAACGAGGTGACTTGGGACCCATATTCCCTCAGATTCCTCAGGCTTAGTGATTGTTGGGGCTCTGGTTTTCATCTTTCTTTTTTCTTTCTGCTATCTAGCTTCAAATACTATAGTGAATCATAATAGTTTCTTTTTTGTTTCTGCTATCTAGCTTCAAATACTTGAATCCTTATAAGTGTTTTTTAATAGTTTTGGAAGTTTCCCTTGAGCTTAAGAATTGAGATTTATTGTTATTTGAAGGCTTATAAAATATATTTATTTAATTTTATAAATTTTGTTTTAGTTATATATATATGAGACCTCCTCCACCCAACGATTTGACTGGTAAAGTCTACAGAGGTATACATACCCTACCCCCTCTGGATTGGAACTTATGACTAATATATATATATATATATATATATATATATATATGGATTTCAATAAATCCATATTACAAAAATAAATCGACTATGTTAAATACAAAATTTACTATATTATATTAAAAGTCAACTATATTGAAAACTAATGATTTCAAATAAATTAATATTACAAAAACAAAATCAAATATATTTGGAGTATTAGTTTTTTGAAATCATCCTTTAAGTGAAGGGATTCTAGTAAATGAACTCCAACTTCTTTTTATAATTGTGAAAAGAGGAGAACATGTATTAACTCAATCCATTTTAAAACCTTGAACAACTTTGACATAGATATTCAAGATTTAGATTATGAAATTGGAGTCAGAGGAAAAATATTTTAGGGTCAAGAACAAAATGAAATTTACAAAAGGGTCAACAACAACATTGAATATTTTAAATGACAAAGCCATAAATATCTCATTCATACATTTCCTCAAACAGTTGACTAACCTGAGATTTTAGTCTTTTAATAAATGCCTTTAAAACAGAAAGAAAATGAAAGCTAAAACACTTAATTCAAGTAAATCACTGACCCATACTCTGATAAGGCAACAAGTAAAAAAGTGATTTTTGGTCCAATGACCAGGGAAAAAACCCCACTGTGGGGAAAACCCTAGAGAGATTATTTGTATTATTCAAGAGCAAATCTGAAATTTCTTACAACCTAGAAATTTAATAATTCCAACTCTAAATCGGAAATGAAAATCAACTTATCTCATCAAACTGCTTTCTTTCTACAACTTTGTGCCAACAAGCTTCAACTGCCCACACGTGCCAACCAAACTATAGCCCAATTTTTGGGAAATCATGTAACTGTATAGATAACAATTAGAAACAATAAATGCACAAAATCTACCTTGGGAATCACGCCAGCAAGTACAATACAATCTATATAGACTTCTTCCTTGAAAATTGTGCCTCCCTCTTGTTGTACAAGATGTCTTCTCACTATACAGACTGTCCGTCCTTCTATTGTACAAACTATTATGATTTCATTGCCTTGGGAATCGTGCACTCTAATTTTCTTTGAAAATTGTGCTCTTAAACTCTCTAGAAATCTGATCTCTCTCTTTTGACTTTTCTGTGTGTTTTTCTCCCATTCCTAAGCATGTATGTGTACTCTTCCTTTTCCCAAGAAACCCTAACTTACATAACCAACTCAATCTAATGGCTATCATAAGTCTAATCTGAGGGATCACATTTAATGCTCCTCATTAATTACAAAATAAGTAATAAATGCACATTAAATACTTTTGGGTCGCAGAACTTAAAATAACTTTAAGTTATAAAGTACATTCACTTTATAAAAGAACTTTATATAAAAATTCACTTTACAAATAAAACATGTCTAGGAAACATGACTTTATGCCCCCCCCATGACAAAACACACAAACATGAATGAGGACATCCCTTGTTACATTTCAACACTCCCTCTTAATGAGGGAGGTCCTCCTGCAATTTCCACTTCCAAGACCATTCTTGGACTCCAAGCTATCTAAAGTGGTTTCTACCTATGAATTTGAATGTTTCCTCTGAACTGGTCTAGTGGAACTGTGTCTTCTACTGACGCTTCGATAACTCCTGTCTTGTCTCTAAACATTTTCTAATTGGCTTAGATCATATCAGTTTATATTTCTTCTAGTACTAGATCCATGAACTTAGGACTAACATTCGGGTGCACCTTCATTCCTTTGAGCTTATTTCTCTCCCTCTGAGTCAGATATCCAACCTGACTAATGGCCAAGCATTGTGTATACTCCGCCTCTCTGTTCTCCAAACAGAACTGTCCTGATGCAAACCTCTTCTACTCCATGAATATGAACATAGCCATGCTCTAAAGTGATTACATATCCATCATCCTCCAGTGTTGAGACTGAGAGGAGATTAACTCTCATCCCTAGTACAAACAACACCCATTCTACTTCCATGGTCTCTCTAAAGTCCAATATAAACCTGACATTGTCGACTCCTTTGATATGGTGAATCTCATTCATGACACGACGAGACCAATATCATATATGAACATAAATGAGCCCAACATTCCTGTCATATGACTAGTGGCTCCATTGTCCACCATCCAAGTCCTGTCAAACTCAAAGATATTGTTATTGCCACTAGAAATAATGGAAACAAGAGAAAAATGTTTCTCAAACTTCTCACTAAATTCATTTACCTCAGAAGAGGCTGCTACTTGTTTCTCCTTCCTGTTGGGACACTATGATGCATAGTTTCCATATTCATTGCATGCAAAAGAATGAATTTTTTTGATGTCAATCCTGGAACCCTTCTTACTTTTTCCCTTTCCCTTTAACTGAAGAGAAAATTTATCCTCAATAACTCCCTCTGCTCCCTTCTCTCCATTCACTCAGATCTCCTCTTGATTGAAATCATCCCAAATTATGCTCCAATCTAGAAGTTTTTCACATCCCATAATACATTTCACAAATACTTCCCAATCCTTTGTAAAACCTCTCAAGGATATCCTTACAAGATCTGAATCTGAGATGACTTCCTCCACAACTGCAAGTTCATCTTTAACTTGTGCCAACCGGGTAATATATGGAACCAAATTCTCACCCATGGTCATCTTGATTGAATGCAATTTATCTTTGAGTGTCATCCTACAGTTTTCATTTTTAGACTCGTATAGGTTTTTCAGTGCCTCCCACATTTATTTGTTTGTCTTCTTTTCAGCCAGGTGTGGGATGAGTGGATCCCTTACTCCATCCAAAATGAGTCTCTGGGATTTGGCCTCTTTGAAATCATGTATATCCAATTCAATAGGATTGTTGGAGGGAGGAACTATCACAATAGTGAAAAGAGCCCAAAATTTATTTTCATTAAAAATAGTTGTGATTGTAACCTTCCATTGCAAATAGTTAGAAATTCCATCTAATCGGTCCTCAAGTCTGATAGAAGCCATATTCAAACAACTATTCCCCTTTTTCTTTTCCCAACTCTGAAATTAAATTCTACACAATGCACTTCTTCCCTGCTCTGATATCATGACGATTTTTAATGACAAAATCATAAATATCTCATTCACACATTTCGTCAAACACTTGACTAACCTGAGATTTTAGTCTTTTAATAAATGCCTTTAAAATAGAAATAAATTGAAAGCTAAAACACTTAAGTCAAGTAAATCATTGACCCATACTTTGATAAGGAAACAAGTAGACAAGTGAGTTTTGGTCCAATGACTAGGGTAAAAACCCCACTGTGGGGAAAACTCTAGAGATATTATTTCTATTATTCAAGAGAAAATATAAAATTTCTTACAACCCAGAAATTTAATAATTCCAACTCTAAATCAACTTATCTCAGCAATCTTTTTTCTTTCTAGAAATCCATGACAACAAGCTTCAACTTCCCACACGTGGCAATCAAATTTCACCCTGATTTCTGGGAAATCATGTCACTGTATAGATAACAACCATTAGCCATAAATGAAAAAAAACTTCCTCGGGAGTCATGCTAGCAAGTATAGTACGATCTGTACAAACTTGTTCCTTGGAAATTGTGCCTACCTCTTGTGGTATGAACTATCTTCTCACTATATGGATTGTCCTTCCCTCTATTGTACAGACTGTTATGATTGTTGTGCCTTGGGAACCGTGCACTCTAATTTTCTTTGAAAACTGTGCTCTTTATTTCTCTAGAAATCTAATCTCTCTCCTTTTTCTTTTATGTGTGTTCTTCTCCCATTCCTAAGCATGTATATGTAGTATTTATTTTCCCAAGAAACCCTAACTTACATAACCAACTCAATCTAATGGCTATCATGAGTCTAATTTGAGGTCTCACATTTAATGCTCCTCATTAATTACAAAATAAGTAATAAATGCACATTATATAGTTTTGGGTCCCAAAACTTAAAATAACTTGAAGTTATAAAGTACATTCACTTTATAAAATCACTTTATTTAAAAAGTCACTTTACAAATAAAACATGTCTAGGAAACATGGCTTTATGTCCCCCCCATGACAAAACACAAAAACATAAATGAGGACACCCCTTGCTACATTTCATCAAACATGAAATTTACAAAATGAATCCTACATGAAGCAATGGTTCGTATCTCCCTCCATATTTACGAATACACTTTATGCCAAAAACATTAATCACATAGATACAAGAAAGCAATGAGAAACTTGATGCAAACAACATAAAATAAATAATAATAATAAATCATAACATATCCACTAATACCTCTCAATGGTAATTTTTGTAGGGACTACAATGGGAATAACCGCTTGTATTTTGCGATCAAAATCCCCAAAGCCTTAAAAAAATCCATGTTATTAATTTACCAATATGTTATATTTCTTTGATCTAAGGTTGAATGATGACTTTCTCTATGAAACAAGTGACACTCTCACTCCACCTCCCCACTATCTGCTTGATGCCACCACTACCCATTCAAGCCCAACGTGAAGCAATAAAAAATGGCTCAGAGGTTGATAGAAGGAGTTGGAAAAGTGCAATACATGGCTAAAGCATCAACCAAAACCTAACAATTAATTTACTAAATACATGTAACCTTTAATTTATCACCATATTATGTAATCAGAACCTTCCATTTAAGAGAGAGGATGGAAATATTCTCTATTAATTAAATCTTAGTGATAAAAATCACCTCTGCATTAAATAACCCTATCATATGACACTCCAAATCCAATAAGTGGACTCTTATTAGAGTAATAATATCACAACATATAATGAAAAATACCTATAATCCCAAACCAATACCAAAAATGGGGTGAAAGAAAATTCTAAAAAAAGAAAAAAACAAAGAAATGGAGAGGATAAAGGAAGCGCAAGAATTGGAAAAAACATTCTACCTATTAAAAATACAAAAAATCTCAGTTGTTGAATTAATATTTCTATTATCATCCCATAGTTATAGTTAGCTTCGAGCCATCCAAATTCAAATTCCACATCCAAAGTTTAAATTGAAAATGTTATTATCTTCCATTTGTCAAAATTAGAATTCAACCTCCCATTTTCACATTAATATTGAAGAATGTTTTGATCTTCCAAGATTCCAAACTAAAATTCTAATTTAGAAGGGAAATAATATGGTAACAAAGAAGTGTTAAAACCCCTCAGTGAAAAATTATGCCCTTATCATTTTTGTTTTTTAAGACCTTTAGTTACCAAGTTACCGAGGGAAGAGTTACCAAGTTTGAATTCAAATTTGATACAATATAAAAAAGAAAAATCGTACAACCAAAATTTCTCTTATAGCTAATCAAACCACCGGTTGGATCTATCAACCACCTTGGGTAAATAAATCCTTGAGCATCCAACCCACCCGACCTATTTTGGATTTTGGGTTGTCTCGTCTATTAGATAAAGACCTCTCTCACATCTCTACATGCACTCAAGGGATGGTGGGGTATTTGGATCTACATATTACAAAAACTACCAAATGTGTATAGTTTTAGTGTAGTTTTATTTTAGCTGGTGACATCACAAAAGGATCGAATCTACCTAGAATTTTTCAATATTTATTTTGAAATGTATATGAAACCTTTTCTTTCCTTACTTTAGAATATTGTTACTTAGTTTAATGTGGTTCAATATCATGCAATGGAAAATTTTCAATCTTTATTAGTCCCCGCCTTAGCAGGGACTATAGATTTCACTCAAGGCTCAAGCTAGGATGATTGCTTATTAATTCACCTACATTTACAATCTTTTACTAAGTTTTGCATAAATTTTACACCAATTCGATTTATTTTTAGAAATATATTTTTTAATTTATTTATTAAATTTTAATAAATGAATTTTTCATTGGCTGAGTTTTACATGACATGAAATAAAAACCCCTGTTGTATCTCATTTTTTTTCTTCATTTTCAGAGCTAATAAGCGATTTAAAAAATAAAAAAACTCCTACTGGTCATTTTGAAGGTTTGACAATGTGGCTCTGACAACTCTTAAATATTTCTAACAACACTTAAATATTTTGTAATTGTCGGTGACACATAATTAAGTGCTCACCGCCACATAACCTCACCTTCAAATATAATAAATATACTGTAGTTTCACCTGACATGCTATCTAGTTGCTCACGAACACACAACCTTTCCAAATCCTTGTAGCCATGTTGAAGACTCACATGTCCTGAGGCACCACTATCCATGAGTGTAGAGTTCTTATTTTTATGCCTAATATACATGATTTGACGTTTGAAAAAATGAGAAGTAAAGAATATAATACAAAGAAGACAAAATTGGAAAACAAAAATGAGAAGAGCGCAATTCATTAAGGGAAAATAGTTGAGCTAAAAAAGATTCAACAAATCAATAAAATCAAGAAAAAAATTGTACACTTGGAAGTGTACAGTCACATACTATTGAGGTTACAGATATAATTAGCACTCCCTCTTAAACTCAACAATTACAAACATCATCATTGATAATGTCCAAGTGTCTTCTCTGAAAATAAAAAATGAATTTTCCTAGTGGCTTCGTAAAAATGTCTATGAGATGATGTCGTGAGCCAGTAAATTTAAGTGTGATGTCACCATTATTGAATATCTCTCATATGAAGTGAAAGAGAGTGTCAATATGCTTTCTTTTCTCACGAAACAAATGATTTTTTGATAAAGAATTGATGAGGTGTTGTCATAGAAGAATGGAGTTGGTTCATTTTTTGTATGTGACATATCATTCAATATTCTTTTGAGCCACATAGATTGACAATAAGTTAAGGTAGCAGTGAGATACTCTACAAATACAAAATATATTGATACAATGGGTTGTTTCTTTGATGCCTAAGAAATCAGGTTCATGCCTAGGTGAAAATCATGTCCTGAGGTGATTTTCTAGTCATCTAGGCTGCTTGAAAAATCAATGTATGTGTAACCATAGACATGATTATCATTAGACTCAATGTACCATAAGCCAAAATTTAGAGTTCCTACAACATATCTCAAAATCCTTTTTTCCATCTTCTAGTGAGAATATTTGGGGGATTCCATGAACCTAGAAACAAACATGGCTTCATACATAATATCAGGCCTAATTGTTGTAAGATACAACAAACTGCCTACTAAACTTTTGTACAAGTTAGAATCCACTGTAGGGCCTTCATCTTGCTTGCTCAATTTTGTGCCTAGGGGTATAGGAATTTTTGTTGGATTGTAGTCTTCCATGCAAAATCTTTTGATGATGCCTGTTGCATACTTTTGCTGATAGACACAAATTCCTTTGGTTGATTGGTCAACCTCAATCCCCCCCAAAAAAATTTCACTATGCCAAAATCTGTCATCTCAAACTCATACTGCATGGCATGTTTAAAACTGGTTAACTCAATATTTCCAGTATATATAATGTCATCAACATATAAGCGTACAATCAAAATTTTACCTTGCTGATCAATTTTGGTGTAGAGAGTTGGCCCATTTTGGCTTCTGCTGAAACCACTCTTGATCAGGTAAGTGTTAATTCTGCTATAACAAGCTCTTGGAGATTTCTTTAAGCCAAATAAGGATTTCTTCAACCGATACACTTTGGTTGGTTTCTCTTTGACTTCAAATCTAGGTGGTTGATCCACATAGACCTCTTCTTCAAAGACACCATTCATGAAAGCTAACTTGACATCCATATAGTATACTTTCCATTTGTGTTGAGATGCTATGGCTAAGAGAGTCCTTACAGTGTCCAACCTTTCTACTGGATAAAAAATTTCACCATAATAAATACCTAGATGTTGTCAGAATCCTTTCGCAACAAGTCGTGCCTTGTGTTTTTCAATCTACCCCCTTTCATTGAGTTTAGTTTTGTAAACCCACTTGACACCAATACTTTTATTGTGTTTGGGAATATCAACAAGATCCCATGTATTGTTCTTCTCAATGGATTCAATATCTTGGTTATTAGCTTGAACCCAATGTGTCTCTGTAGCTGCCTCTTTAAAGGATGTAGGTTGACATGACATTAACGAAAAATGATTGTGTTGATCAATGTCATTCAACTACTTATTGATTTCTCTCAAACTTTGAGTTCTCTGATTTTGAAGTTCAGAGGATGAATTTATTCTTGAAGTAGAGTTAACCTAAGGACTCTTAGGTTTTCCTTGTACTTGCATCCTTGGAAGGGCAGGCTGAGGTGTTTGATGTCCTAAATTTTCTATGTTTTCAGGAAGTGGCAGCAATGGATTTTGATTGTCCATAAGGCAATTTTCAGACTCACTCTAGAATTGATTTTCAAGAAATTTTACATCGCTGCTGAGAATTAGTTTCTTTAAGATTGGATTGTAGAGTCTATAGACTTTGGATGTTTCACTGTAGCCAATAAAGATGCATTTCTCACTTCTATCATCAAGTTTCTTCCTTTATTCGGAAGGTATGTGAGTGAATGTTATTCATCGAAATGTCATGAGATGAGAAACATTTAGCTTTACCGCACTCCATGCTTCTTGAGGTACCTTCATATTGAGACTGGTGGTTGAATATCTATTTAGGAAATAAATCGAGAATGCTAATTCTTCAGCCCAAAATATATTTGACATACATTTATCTTTGAGAAGGCTTCTTGCCACGTTCATTATTGTTTGATTTTTCCTTTCAACCACTCCATTTTGTTGTGGAGTATACCTTGTCGTAGTTTTCATGATGATGCCTTGTCATTTGCAGAAATTTGCAAATTCTTTGGAGTTGTATTCTCCTCCTCCATCTAACTTGAGAAATTTTACATATTTTCCACTCTGCTTTTCAAATTCAACTTTGAATTCTTTGAACTTTGCAAAAGTTTCACACTTGCGTCTGAGAAAATAGATCCAAGCTTTCCTACTAAATTCACTAATAAACATTATAAAATAAATTCTACCAACTATTGACCTTGTTTTCATTGGTCCACATAGGTCAGTGTCAACCAACTCTAAGTTTTATTTGTCTTGAGTGGAGGATTGTGGAAAACTAGTTCTCTTATGTTTTCCAAGAATGCAAGACTCACATGGGGGATTTTTCTCTTTGAAGACAGGTAGAAATTTGACCATGGAGTGCTTATATAGAAGGCTTAGAATATGAAAGGGTATATGTCTAAATATTGTATGCCAAACCATAGTTTCATTGGGGGTGGATGCACTTTGTGCATATGATTGGATCAGATTTGTAGTTCTGAGGGTTAGGGGAAACATTCTATTCCTAGTCATGTGGATTTTAGAAATCAATTTTCTATTGTGGGTTTTATCATATATCCTACATGATGCTCCTTCAAAACGTACATTATATCCATGTTCAATTGGCTATCCTACACTTAACATATTTTGTTTCAGATCTGGAACATGATAGACATTATTTATGTATTTCTTTACATTTTGTTTAGTGAGAATAGGTAAAGTTCCTTTTCCTTGAACTTTGAATAAGGAATCATTTCCAGGTGTAATATCAAATGGAATTAAATAATAAATGCATGAGAGTAAATAATTGCTACCTGTCATGTGATTGTTGCAACCATTGTCCAATGACCAAAGATATGTATGTTGTTCTTTAGTCTTGTGGCATGAGAGAAACATACCATATGAGGTTTCTCCTTCATGATGTGGGACATGTTCTCTACCTAAGAGATGATATGCTTTATTCTTCCGACATTCAAATCCATAGTAACCATACTTTTTGTAGTAATAACATTGTATGTTTGATTTGTCATTTGACCTTCTCTCTCTACCTCTTTGAGGCTGGAAATTATGATTCTAGTTCTGTTGTTTGTGACCTTGGAAATTATGATTCTGGTTATGTTGTCAGTGACCTTGGAAATTCTGATTCTATTTCTGTTGTCTATGACCTTCACTTGAGTGATGGTTACTTGGACTTATGCCTCTTCCATGGTGACCTCTTCCTCTTCCTCTTCCTCTACCTCTCCCTCTACTAAAGGATAATTGAGTCTTGAAGGAATTGGCTATTGAATTATCTTCAAGATGTAGTTTTGTCTCATGTATCAATAAAGAGCCCATTAATTCATCCATTGAAAAATTTGACGGGTCCTTGGATTCAAGGATAGTTGTAACAACCATTTCAAATTTATTTGGTAGACTTCTGAGGAATTTCTCAACAATTCATTGATCAGGGATGACTTCACCAATCAATATGATCTGGTTTACAATTCCCATGACTCTGGTCATAAATTGATCAATTTTTTCATACTTTTTCATTTTTAAAGTCTCGGAATGCATCCTCAAGGTCTATAGTTTAATTGTTTTGATCCTGTCATTTCCTTGGTAAGATGATTTAAGGATGTCCTAGGCTTGTTTTGAAATAACATCACCTATGATTTTTGAGAAAATCGAGTCATCCACTGATTTTTGAATACATAATTTTTCCTTACTCTATTTGTTCCTCAATGTTTCCTAAGTAGTTCTCTGTTGATTGGTCATGGAAGCAAGGTCTATTGGATCTGGTTCCACATATCCAAGATCCATTGGATCCCAACAATATTTCTCTTGAAAGAAGGATCGTATTCTAAGAGACCAAAATTCATAATTCTTTCCAAGAAGAATCAGTCCTTGTGCTGGTCCTAAGTTGCTAGAGGTGGCCATATTGTATGAAGTTGAACACAAAAAAATTGTTAGATATTTTCAGGCTTACCTGTTTCCTATGTGTAAGACTAGGTCTGCAAAATCCTCTATGTGACTTTGGGCCAAAAAACGTAGGGTAGACTCCTTTAAATTTGATCTGGATGGATGTGACTATCTGAGCATGAGATCTTCGAAGTTAGAGCTCTGAGCTCTATTCCTTAGAAACTGTAGCCCCTCTAATGGGGGAATTGGGTTTTATGATTTTACTTGAGACACAAAAAACAATTTGAAGTTTAGATTCTCATGTGACTAGGGGATAAAAACCAGGCACTCTGAGTCTTCGGGCTTCAGGTGTTTAGATGTTGAAGGTCTCAATTTCTTTGAATAGTTAAATGGTCGAATAACAAAAATATTTGAAAGATCGACAGTCCTTGTTGATTTGAGATCGATGGTCCACAATTACTTTGGGACTTCAGGTGATATTTATTTATTACATGATGTTATAAATATCAACGGTCCTAATTGATTTGATATCAATGGTCCACACTTACTTAAAGAGTTTGGGTTATATTCCTTTCTTACCTGTTGCAAAGATCAACAATCCTCGTTGATTTGAGATCAACGGTCCATAATTACTTCAGGCTTTGGGCCTTTTCAGTGCATAGTTATTACAATCCTTCGAAGGGTCGTATCTTCAAAGTGAGAGATCTTCCTCCATGTTTCCTCTTGATTTTGATGGTGGATATTTACTTCTAAAGTTCGGGCTTCAGGAGGTTTCGTCTAGTTTCTCGTGCAATCCTCTGAAGTGTCGTATTTTTGAAGTGTTATATTTGTGTGCACATGGCCTGCTGATTTGGATGACCAGGACTTACTTTGGAACTTTGGGCTTCGGGTTTTTTGAGGTTCACAACAATGCAAACCTCCAAAGTGTTAACATTCTAGAGTGACATATTTGTTGACGTGTTTCCTCAACCTTCAATGGCTCATATTTACTTCGAGACTTTGGGTACATCTCGCTCTACAAAACCTTCCTGAGTGCTAAGTATCTGAAGTGTGAGATCTAGCGTTGCATTTCCTTATTGATGGATGGTCTATATGAACTCTGGGCTTTAGGTCTTCGGGACCTCCAACTTCTTGCATCTGTCTTTCTTCTGAAGTGATTATCGCCAGTGTGCACGATCTCCTACCACATGTCCACTTCAATCAACAATCTATATCTACTCTGGCTCTTTAGAGCTTCAGGACTTTGGGATTCCTTTAGTCACTTAGATTCTGATTTATTCCTTATGGAGCACAAGATCACATGGAATGTGCCACTTGATTGAAGATCAATGGCCACGAGTGATAGCAGAGACTCAAATCGCTCACTCTTTAATTTCCTTCCTGATCTCTCCAAAGAGAAGATGCTCGTCCAAGGTGGGATTGATAACCACCATTGATGTGTTTATCTAGAAAGATCAACGATCCAAAGTGATTATGGGATCACACCTTTCATGTGCTTTAATTTTCTTTTCGATCCCCGCAATGCGAAGATGCTAGTTCGTAGCATGATTGATATCCACCATTGATATGTTGATCTAGAAAGATCAATGATCTTGAGAGATTGCAGGCTCACAACTTGTACAAACTTTAATTTTCTTTCCGATCCCCACAATTCCTCCCCACCGTCGATCTCTCTCCAATGAGATTTGATGGTCATGACTTAATGTTTTCTTGATCTGACGACTGATCTTGCTCACACTCAGATCTTACGAATGAAAAAAAAAATTCCTTACCTGTGGGGTCATCATTTTTTAGCTTAATTAAAGTCTCATATATGTTCCCCTGTCCAATCTTCTAATTGAAGTAGCTTCTCCTTTGCTTCTTCTGTAAACTTTCTCCTTAATAAAGAATTTCGTGAATCTTTCATGAATTCTTTAAATTCTCATGAATCTTTAAATGTTTCATCTTTTTTCATCTTTTCTTCCCCGTTCTTGTTGTCTCCAACAATATTTTGAGCGTACTTCATACTACATACTGCTCTCCAATCTCTGTGAAGAATCTTGCGTCTTGTGCTCTTGTTTGCGAGACAATGTAAGATTTGTGATCTTCTTCTTATGATCGATCAAGCTCTGATACCATAACAAAATGAGAAGCAAAGAAGATAATACAGAGAAAATGAAATTGGAAAACAAGAATGAGTAGAGTGCAATTGATTAAGGGAAAATAACTAACCTAAATAAGCTTCAACAAATCAAGAAAATCAAGAAACAATCATACAACTAGCCATGACAACTGGCAGTGTATAGTCACATACTGTTGAGGTTACATATATAATTAACAAAGTTAACTTATCTCTCTTTCTTCAACTCCCACATCCCATGATGAATAGTGGATACAATGATTCAAGGAAGTTGTGGCAGGAAGAAAGAATGATTTAGGGAAGGCCATAGCAATATCTTGTGTCCCTTAAAAATTTTCTTATGTAACATGGTCGTTAACAAGAACCTTGAAAATTTGTGTGCTATCAAATTTCATCGAATTTTCCACACATACAAATCGATCCATTGTGAAGGAGTATCCCTCAAGCTTGACATTTTTTAAGGATGAAGTCATCTGATGTCTGGAGCGCCACGAGTATGTTTTGGTAGCTTACTTTTTCACCTTCTCTCATTTATGTGTTGACGAAGCTCTGAAATTAATTTATGTATATTTGGCCACTTCCGATGTTTTGATATCACTCATATTTGGATTTTCATTTTCATTTTACATTTCCCACCATCATGGTTGTATAAATTATTTTACCACATAAATTAATTGCTAAATAAAAATGAAAAGTAGGTCATTGCATATTGGATGATTAAACCTGATATCAAAGAGAACATTCCAAACCGAAGGAATAAGCCAAAAAAATTAATTTCTACATCTGCTATTGAACCCTGATTGATATATTTTGTATTTGAGTCCCGCCGATTCATAAATGAAATAAGATTTTCTTCACCCTTAAAAGAATTCAAATATATTTAAATTTTGAGCGGAATTGACAAGCATAAGAACCAAGTGGAAAGAAATAGGTCTAGTCCTCATTGCTTTAATGATATTTTCAAATGCATCAACCCATGTTGTGCAATTTAACATTCGACTCCAACTCTTGCATCAGGGATAATCTTTCGAAGGACCTTATTTTTCCCACTTGGTAGATCTTAATTGGGTCGATATTTGTCGACAAAATTTCTCACGTAATTCTTATATATGTATGATTCTCCATTGAAAATTGGTAAGAATGACATTATCTATTTTAGATAAGGCCATATGGGTAACCTGTTGCACGTACATGGTATCTGAGTTTCATCTTGATTTGTGATCATTCAACTATAATTTCAATGGAGAGAAAATTCATTTCAGATATCTCAAGTTGGTTTATAAACAATGAGATAAGTGTAGCTTACTGGGCAAGAACCTTATAGAAAGAGATCTCAAAAAGGGTTATCAATGAGTATAACACCTAGTAAGTAAGCCATTTTTGTTCATCCAGCTCGGGAGGACTTTCGATTGCTCGGACTGAGCAATATCTGTACAATGCAACATGTTACATATTCACCCTTCACTTAAGGTTAAAAAAATAAAAATAAGTATTACCTTTACAACCTTATTTATATTGAGATTATTGTTATTATTTATTATTCTCCACTTGAACTATTTGACTCTGAATCTTTCAATTTCCCTCATTAAAATAGAAAAGGAGAAAAATACATTTCATATTTCACCCACATAAGACAACTTCCATAGAGTCATTTTTAACATGGTTAATTGCATTCTAAGCATATGCATCCCTTGTTTACAATGAACCATTATTGTAAGAGTCTGAAGTCCATAATATACATCAGAACCTGGATTCTAAAAAAATGACAAGATTTAATAGGGTTTGAAGTACTTACAGAGGATAAAGTAGCATCACCACTGGTATGGATCATAAAAAACTAGCAGAGACAATTGTAAGAAAGTTAATTACGTAACGAAATCCAAAATTGTGAGTTGTATTGCAATATTTTCTCCTAGAAAAAGGAGTACAACTTGAAATAGAGTAGAACAATACTTTCATAGTCCAATTCATACAAGGATAATTTCAAATAAAGGGCTTTCTTTGATGAGCAAAATCTGTCAACAAAGGCCAATTATTTAGGTGAAATGCCATTAGGAATATAGCCCACATAAGCCTTTATTCCCAACCAAAACAAGAGAATCCTAGGGATGATTTTAGGGGCTAAATTTCACTCATGGGATAAGGTCCATGGTTTTTCCCCAAAAAAGATTGGCTATTCTAAAAATTATTTGCCCAAATTCTATAGGATAAAATTATTTTAACTTAAAAATCGCCAAAAATTTCTACAAACTATATAAAATCCTTAGAAATTTGAGTANTGGGATAAGGTCCATGGTTTTTCCCCAAAAAAGATTGGCTATTCTAAAAATTATTTGCCCAAATTCTATAGGATAAAATTATTTTAACTTAAAAATCGCCAAAAATTTCTACAAACTATATAAAATCCTTAGAAATTTGAGTACTTTTACAAAAATATTGCCAAACATTTATAGTTGACATATGAAGGATTAGTAAGATTCGCCAAGGTTTCTACATTTTAAAATAAATTTCCATCCTAAAAATCATCCCTGGAGAATCCAAATTAGCAATATGCCTATATGGTTTTTGAAGAACAACTTATATCAACCATTTTAAGAGGCCTTGAAACTTCAAATGGAAATTCTACATAAATAAACATAAGAGGCCTTGAAACTTCAAATGGAAATTTTACAGAAAGAAACCTCTGAAACATGACTCACATCACTAACCATTGAAAATGACAGCCAATGTAAGTTATCATATCCATTGGGGTTCAAATCTCATATGAATCATCGAAGAACCATTAGTTGTGAGAAGGTTGGAAGGATAGATGCCCCTTGAGTGGGGCCTCCTAGTGGGTTTGTTTCTGGAAGTCTCGGTCCTTGCTAAAGCATAATTTTTTTGCTAGGATTTGGCTTGTAGGTTGTTGGCACTAACCTAGGGTTTATATTGAGAACCAACCTGATGAACTTATCCTCCACCATCCCCTCTCATATTGATGGACTTATCCTGCACCATCCCCTCACATATTGATGGTCTTAGCCTGCACAATCCAGTCACTTTTATTGGATGTGACCTTCAAAGTTGGTTGAGCCTCTGTAATTTATATCCATCCAGAAATACATAGCTAATGCAACATATGGATCAACATAGGATTCATAAAAAGTGCGGAAACACTTATGGGTGACTGTTACAGATTCAAAGTCCAGAATCGAGGGAATTATAGACTTGTTGACTTCATTTTGTCCATATATAACATCATGAAAACTCATAACTTTTCAGTTCTTGAAGGATATATTAAATCTTGCATGATTCAAGACAAAATCAGAGATATATTTGTGGTAAAAATCATGAACCAAACCTAAAAACAAAAACATGCATGGAAATTGCAGAAAAGCATGGGAATCACATTGGGTTCCATCTTCTTACCCATCTCTTCTTAGGCTTTATCCTTCCATTACATAGACAGATAGTCTTCTTTAGACTCCGTCTTCGCCAATAAAGTATATGACATGATTAAGATTCTCCCATTCGATAATGTGGGCCACTTCCAACCACCTACTATTGATGGCCTTTCTTACTCACTGATTTACTATTGTTGGCCTTTCTTACTCATTGATCCCATACATGCAATTGAAACTTGAGTCTTTCCTTCATATTTATCAAGTTAATGAAAAGATTAAGTAGAGACATAATTGATGCAACAAACTACACTATTTATGTGTATTCTATTAATATGAACATGTATAGTTATACAATATGGTTACAAGAAGTTACGGAGCTACCAACTCCTAAAACGACAATCTAAAAAATTAACTAGTTAAGGATGTAATTAGGTATTTTCCTTAACACCCCCCTTAATTACATATGATAAAAACTATCATTATCACCAACTACCAATGCATTAGACATCACACACCCCCTTAAACAAAACTTGGTCCTAACCAACTCTGAGATTAATATCTCACATATCTCACACTTCGATTGTTAATCAAAGATTCAAATTCTCCAATACAATCATCAAGTTATAATATGAGTATACACCCTCATATCTACCAAAGTGGACTTAATACCACATTCATCCACTGTCCAACACCTCAAGCTACTCGAAACCAATGATACTTGTGATGTATCATGGCCAATGCTTCATGTTGCTCAAAACCAAGGATACATGATACATGATCACATATTGACCTATGTAGGCTTGATTCAATCAAGGCTTACTGAACATGGGGAACAAATCTTGCCTATAGAAAAGCTCACAACTTCTTACAAATGGGACAAAAAAACTTAGGCCAAAAAATACTTATTGGAGTGTATACTGGGGTGTCAGGTACAACCGAACATGTACCCCTCAAATTACAACAATTAATTTCTTATGTATTTGCTGATGAATAAAAAAAAATATATTTAACGAAAATTTAGTTGTATTTTGTTGCATGTCTTTGTCCATATTTCTTCTTTGTGACTTTCTTCTTCATGGATTTTTGGTTCCCTTACTTTCTCAAAGTGAGGTTTTCCCACATGAATTTTATACTGCTCAATAATGCGGAAATGTTGTCCATAAAATGGCTCAACTTCAATGATTATTTCTCTTCAACAATATAATGAGGCAATACTCTTGTCTTGCGACTTCTTCTCCTTGGAAGCCTCTATTTTCTTCCTTGTAGACTATTTGTTCCATGGTGAATCTTCTTCACTGGAATCTACTTGTATACTATTTTCACCATGGAGACTCTTATTCACTGGAATCTACTTCTTCGATTCACTGATATCGGCTCTCTTCTAGCAAGACTAGAATCTACTTCATCTTCACTAAACTTGCTTCACTCTATGCAACTTTCTTTATAAATTCCAAAACAAATATCAATTTTTCCTCCTGAATTTACCTTCGTATTGGATTTTCATATTCTCCTATCATTTGTTAGAGTAGATAATTCTAACAAAATAACTACATTAGTATTGAGTTAGCTAAGCTCAATACCTTTTTTAACATTTTCAATTCCAAGACTTAAATATTACTGGAATTACAACATTTTCACTTTCCCTTCAACCTAAATCCTCCATCAACAATTTTTTTATTTTTTTAACTTTACTCACTTTATTTCTTTATGGATGCCAAATGAAAATATTACTACGTCCAAAAATATTAAGACTTCCTTTCAATGCCTCAGGTAAAATCAAAATAAAATATTTTTCCACTGCTTCTCTTAAATATAAATAAACATTTCTAATTTATCCCACCTATATTCAATGGATTGTAATTTCACCAATAACACCCAGCCAATGTGTCATTTAAAATCATATATATAACTTATGCAGGTTTTCGGATGCAAGCTTAAGGATTCTTACAGCTAAGCCATGCATACACCACTTTCGAGCCCAATCTTCTTCCGCTCAGTTTATGCAGACATATAGCAAAATGGTGATAAGTCTTCCCTTGCATGTGATTGATAGATCTCTTGGCATCTAGGCCCTCTAGTGATGGAGTGAGGCCCAAACCTGCTCTGATAACATGAAAATATTAAGTAGAGACAAAATTCATGCAACACACTACACCATTGATGTGTATTCTATTAATATGAACATGTATAGTTATACAATATGGTTACAAAGCTACCAACTCTTGTAATGGTAAATTATCTAATTAACTAATTAAGGATGTAATTAGATATTTTCCTTAACAATTAAGACATTGTAGGTCAAGAACATGGTATTTCTTATCTTTCTTACTTACACCCATTCTTACTTACTGTGGATTCATAAATCTTGTCATTGTCCATGGCCCTTAACTGCTTTCCAATATCATATACAAAAATAATTTTGCGCATCAATAAGATATAGATGGAATAATGGCACTAGTGTGTTTTTCAAAAAATGTTCTATTTTCAATTAATAATCTCAAGGAAGGGAAATTCAATCGAGATTCACATTGAAAAACTTCAAGTGGACTAATGGATGGGCTAGAAGTTTATTGTGAGAATGATCGAGTTGTTGTTGGATATGAGAAACTTTGGAGCTAAATTTGATTTGTTCGATAGCTCATATATGTTCTCCATGGTCATATGATCACATATTTATTCATTTAATTCATATTTGAAAGAACCCAAGGGATTTCCTTGCAAAAGTAAAACTTGTACAAACTTGTCCTTTGATCAGATTTGCACAGTGGTTGCAAAAGTGTAGTATTTCAGTGAAAAGCACATCACCTTCAGGTTATTTGTTTGAAACAATAACATCAAATATTTACTTTTGGCTTGAATATGAATTGCATGTGAAAAGAAGCGTACTCATGGAAAAATATTACACAAATGACTTATTAATGGGATTTAGGGAACACGACAATGTAAAGTTCTTTCTATTATGCCCTTTTAGAGTAAAAATTCAATACTTTTGCACTTGTACGTATTGTTACTGTTTTTTTAGTTGAAACTGTATAGGAAATTATGATTTGCACATTTTGGATGAAAATGACTCTCCTCTCTGTTGGTAAGGAGAGAAGGGAGAAGAGACTAGGGAGGACAACCTTTCTTACTTACAGGCTTTATTGATTGATTGATTTTTTCCTATATTTTTACTATTTTTTTAATTGAAATTGTATAGGAAATTATGAGTTGCATGTTTTGGATGAAAATAAATCTCCTCTTCACTGGTAAGGAAAGGAGGGAGAGGAAGACAGGGAGGACAACCTTTCTTACTTACAAGCTTGATCGATTGATTGATTTTTTCCTAGCATATTTTTTTATTAATTATGAGAAAAGGACAAGAGTCTTCTATCAGCAGAGAGGAATTATATATATCTCAAAGAACATATATTTAAAAAAAGAATTGCAGGAAAATATTTAAGAACTGTAAAAAATATTGGAAGCATATATATATAGAGGAAGAGGACATATATTTACCTTTTCATCTCTTCTTTATCCATGATCTAGTTTGTCTTTGTAGAGTATGAGTCTAGTGGGCTCGTGTCTGATTCCTATCTAATAGAAGAGGAGAATGGACTTGAAGAAATTAGATTTGTATCGACCTTTGGAGAAAAAATAACTTCAAGGAAGTGGATGTGACTTGCATTATTTCAATAATTGTAGGGATTTGATTGTAGGTACATATTAATATTATAATTTCATATTGTTCTCTATGTGACTCTCAATACAATTTAGTGTCACAGTTATATTAGGATTATTTGATGAGAATATTTAATTGCAATCCACTCATGAATCTTTCTCTTAATATAACTAAATGTTAAACCCTTGGAGTTCTTGGTGCCATGGTTATATTAGGATAATTTTGTTAGACTATTTAATTGCAATCCACTCATGAATCTTTCTCCTAATACAACTAATTTTTAAACCCCTGTAATTATTTCCTTCAATACTGGTTTTACCTATGATTTTATTGATATAGCTAATGTTGTCTCTGGAAACAAATTTAACAAGTTCTCCTTTGATGGGAATACTTGTTATTCTATGAATAACCTCAACATCCAACAGAATGGGCTCATTCAACTAGTGTTTTATCATGAACCTTAGTGAGAAGAAATGCAGAATTAAGTTCCCTTTCTGCATTCTCATGTCCTCTCCTATAATCTCTCTTCACTCAGACGAAACAAGATCACTCCTTCCCAACTTTTGGAAGTACTTGGGAAAAGGTGGAGACAATGGCNTGGGATAAGGTCCATGGTTTTTCCCCAAAAAAGATTGGCTATTCTAAAAATTATTTGCCCAAATTCTATAGGATAAAATTATTTTAACTTAAAAATCGCCAAAAATTTCTACAAACTATATAAAATCCTTAGAAATTTGAGTACTTTTACAAAAATATTGCCAAACATTTATAGTTGACATATGAAGGATTAGTAAGATTCGCCAAGGTTTCTACATTTTAAAATAAATTTCCATCCTAAAAATCATCCCTGGAGAATCCAAATTAGCAATATGCCTATATGGTTTTTGAAGAACAACTTATATCAACCATTTTAAGAGGCCTTGAAACTTCAAATGGAAATTCTACATAAATAAACATAAGAGGCCTTGAAACTTCAAATGGAAATTTTACAGAAAGAAACCTCTGAAACATGACTCACATCACTAACCATTGAAAATGACAGCCAATGTAAGTTATCATATCCATTGGGGTTCAAATCTCATATGAATCATCGAAGAACCATTAGTTGTGAGAAGGTTGGAAGGATAGATGCCCCTTGAGTGGGGCCTCCTAGTGGGTTTGTTTCTGGAAGTCTCGGTCCTTGCTAAAGCATAATTTTTTTGCTAGGATTTGGCTTGTAGGTTGTTGGCACTAACCTAGGGTTTATATTGAGAACCAACCTGATGAACTTATCCTCCACCATCCCCTCTCATATTGATGGACTTATCCTGCACCATCCCCTCACATATTGATGGTCTTAGCCTGCACAATCCAGTCACTTTTATTGGATGTGACCTTCAAAGTTGGTTGAGCCTCTGTAATTTATATCCATCCAGAAATACATAGCTAATGCAACATATGGATCAACATAGGATTCATAAAAAGTGCGGAAACACTTATGGGTGACTGTTACAGATTCAAAGTCCAGAATCGAGGGAATTATAGACTTGTTGACTTCATTTTGTCCATATATAACATCATGAAAACTCATAACTTTTCAGTTCTTGAAGGATATATTAAATCTTGCATGATTCAAGACAAAATCAGAGATATATTTGTGGTAAAAATCATGAACCAAACCTAAAAACAAAAACATGCATGGAAATTGCAGAAAAGCATGGGAATCACATTGGGTTCCATCTTCTTACCCATCTCTTCTTAGGCTTTATCCTTCCATTACATAGACAGATAGTCTTCTTTAGACTCCGTCTTCGCCAATAAAGTATATGACATGATTAAGATTCTCCCATTCGATAATGTGGGCCACTTCCAACCACCTACTATTGATGGCCTTTCTTACTCACTGATTTACTATTGTTGGCCTTTCTTACTCATTGATCCCATACATGCAATTGAAACTTGAGTCTTTCCTTCATATTTATCAAGTTAATGAAAAGATTAAGTAGAGACATAATTGATGCAACAAACTACACTATTTATGTGTATTCTATTAATATGAACATGTATAGTTATACAATATGGTTACAAGAAGTTACGGAGCTACCAACTCCTAAAACGACAAACTAAAAAATTAACTAGTTAAGGATGTAATTAGGTATTTTCCTTAACACCCCCCTTAATTACATATGATAAAAACTATCATTATCACCAACTACCAATGCATTAGACATCACACACCCCCTTAAACAAAACTTGTTCCTAACCATCTCTGAGATTAATATCTCACATATCTCACATTTTGATTGTTAATCAAAGATTCAAATTCTCCAATACAATCATCAAGTTATAATATGAGTATACACCCTCATATATACCAAAGTGGACTTAATACCACATTCATCCACTGTCCAACACCTCAAGCTACTCAAAACCAAGGATACATGATACATGATCACATATTGACCTATTTAGGCCTGATTCAATCAAGGCTTACTGAACATGGGGAACAAATCTTTCCTATAGCAAAGCTCACAACTTCTTACAAATGGGACCAGAAAACTTAGACCAAAAAATACTTATTGGAGTGTCTACTGGGGTGTCAAGTACAACCGAACATCCACCCCTCAAATTACAACAATTAATTTCTTATGTATTTGATGATGAATGAAAAAAACAAATATTTAACGAAAATTTAGTTGTATTTTGTTGCATGTCTTTGTCCATATTTATTCTTTGTGACTTTCTTCTTCGTGGATTTTTGGTTCCCTTTCTTTCTCAAGGTGAGGTTTTCCTACATGAATTTTATACCGCTCAATAATGCAGAAATGTTGTCCATAAAATGGCTCAACTTCAATGATTCGTTCTCTTCAACAATATAGTGAGGCAATACTCTTGTCTTGCGACTTCTTCTCCTTGGAAGCCTCTATTTTCTTCCTTGTAGACTATTTGTTCCATGGTGAATCTTCTTCACTGGAATCTACTTGTATACTATTTTCACCATGGATACTCTTATTCACTAGAATCTACTTCTTCAATTCACTGATATCAGCTCTCTTCTAGCAAGACTAGAATCTACTTCATCTTCACTAAACTTGCTTCACTCTTTGCAACTTTCTTTATAAATTCCAAAACAAATATCAATTTTTCATCCTGAATTTACCTTCGTATTGGATTTTCATATTCTCCTGTCATTTGTTAGAGTAGATAATTCTAACAAAATAGCTACATTAGTATTGAGTTAGCTAATCTCAATACCTTTTTTAACATTTTCAATTCCAAGACATAAATATTACTGGAATTACAACATTTTCACTTTTCCTTCGACCTAAATCCTCCATCAACAATTTTTTTATTTTTTAACTTTACTCACTTTGTTTCTTTATGGATGCCAAATGAAAATATTACTATGTCCAAAAATATTAAGACTTCCTTTCAATGCCTCAGGTAAAATCAAAATAAAATATTTTTCCACTACTTATCTTAAATATAAATAAACATTTCTAATTTATCCCACCTATATTCAATGGATTGTAATTTCACCAATAGCACCCAGCCAATGTGTCATTTAAAATTATATATATATATATATATAACTTATGCAGGTTTTCGGATGCAGGCTTAAGGATTCTTACAGCTAAGCCATGCATACACCACTTTTGAGCCCAATCTTCTTCCGCTCAGTTTATGCAGACATATAGGAAAATGGTGATAAGTCTTCCCTTGCATGTGATCGATAGATCTCTTGGCATCTGGGCCCTCTAGTGATGGACTGAGGCCCAGACCTGCTCTGATAACATGAAAATATTAAGTAGAGACAAAATTCATGCAACACACTACACCATTGGTGTGTATTCTATTAATATGAACATGTATAGTTATACAATATGGTTACAGAGCTACCAACTCTTGTAATGGTAAATTATCTAATTAACTAATTAAGGATGTAATTAGATATTTTCCATTACAATTAAGACATTGTAGGTCAACAACATGGTATTTCTTATCTTTCTTACTTACACCCATTCTTACTTACTGTGGATTCATAAATCTTGTCATTGTCTATGGCCCTTAATTGCTTTCCAATATCATATAAAAAAATAATTTTGCGCATCAATAAGATATAGATGGAATCATGGCACTAGTGTGTTTTTCAAAAAATGTTCTATTTTCAATTAATAATCTCAAGGAAGGGAAATTCAATTGAGATTCATGTTGAAAAACTTCAAGTGGACTAATGGATGAGCTAGAAGTTTATTGTGAGAATGATCGAGTTGTTGTTGGATATGAGAAACTTTGGAGCTAAATTTGATTTGTTCGATAGCTCATATATGTTCTCCATGGTCATATGATCACATATTTATTCATTTAATTCATATTTGAAAGAACCCAAGGGATTTCCTTGCAAAAGTAGAACTTGTACAAACTTGTCCTTTGATCAGATTTGCACAGTGGTTGCAAAAGTGTAGTATTTCAGTGAAAAGCACATCACCTTCAGGTTATTTGTTTGAAACAATAACATCAAATATTTACTTTTGTCTTGAATATGAATTGCATGTGAAAAGAAGCGTACTCATGGAAAAATATTACACAAATGACTTATTAATGGGATTTAGGGAACACGACAATGTAAAGTTCTTTCTATTATGCCCTTTTACAGTAAAAATTCAATACTTTTGCACTTGTACATATTGTTACTGTTTTTTTAGTTGAAACTGTATAGGAAATTATGAGTTTCACATTTTGGATGAAAATGACTCTCCTCTCTATTGGTAAGGAGAGAGGGGAGAAGAGACTAGGGAGGAAAACCTTTCTTACTTACATGCTTTATTGATTGATTGATTTTTTCCTATATTGTTACTATTTTTTTAATTGAAATTGTATAGGAAATTATGAGTTGCACGTTTTGGATGAAAATAAATCTCCTCTTCACTGGTAAGGAGAGGAGGGAGAGGAAGACAGGGAGGACAACCTTTCTTACTTACAAGCTTGATCGATTGATTGATTTTTTCCTGGCATATTTTTTTATTAATTATGAGAAAAGGACGAGAGTCTTCTATCAGCGGAGAGGAATTATATATATCTCAAAGAACATATATTTAAAAAAAGAATTGCAAGAAAATATTTAAGAACTGTAAAAAATATTGGAAGCATATTTATATAGAGGAAGGGGACATATATTTACCTTTTCATCTCTTCTTTATCCATGATCTGGTTTGTCTTTGTAGAGTATGAGTCTAGTGGGATTGTGTCTGAGTCGTATCTGATAGAAGAGGAGAATGGACTTGAAGCAATTAGATTTGTATCGACCTTTGGAGAAAAAATAACTTCAAGGAAGTGGAGGTGACTTGCAGTATTTCAATAATTGTAGGGATTCGATTGTAGGTACATATTAATATTATAATTTCATATTTTTCTCTATGTGACTCTCAATACAATTTAGTGTCACAGTTATATTAGGATTATTTGATGAGAATATTTAATTGCAATCCACTCATGAATCTTTCTCTTAATATAACTAAATTTTAAACCCTTGGAGTTCTTGGTGTCATGGTTATATTAGGATAATTTTATTAGAGTATTTAATTGCAATCCACTCATGAATCTTTCTCCTAATACAACTAATTTTTAAACCCCTGGAATTCTTTCCTTCAATACTGGTTTTACCTATGATTTTATTGATATAGCTAATGTTGTCTCTGGAAACAAATTTAACAAGTTCTCCTTTGATGGGAATACTTGTTATTCTATGAATAACCTCAACATCCATCAGAATGGGCTCATTCAACTAGTGTTTTATCATGAACCTTAGTGAGTAGAAATGAAAAAGTAAGTTCCCTTTCTGCATTCTCATGTCCTCTCCTATAATCTCTCTTCACTCAGACGAAACAAGATCACTCCTTCCCAACTTTTGGAAGTACTTGGGAAAAGGTGGAGACAATGGCAAGTGGTTCCGATTCCAAAACAAAGATTCCATCTGTAGGCAGAGAGAGGGACTTGTATTTTCCTAAAATTTCAACGATGATCTTTATGCATCATGGTAAACTTCTTTTTATTTAATGTTATTTTAAGTTGTTTTTTATTTAATTTATTTTATGGGATTCTCTAATATCCATCAAATAAAATAGTACAAGAATTATGCATTCGATCGGGTATCTTATAAATTTTTAAATACATAACTCCAAAAGGCTTCTTCAACGGACACTCTCCTACTACTCTATTGAGAATTTAACTCTGCCATCAAAATGAAATGTTAAATGTATAACTTAAAATAAAAAAAGTTCTTGTATTAGTTGGTTGATGTAAGGCAATGGTTTTTATAGTAATGGTTACAAGGGACAAAACCATTATTTAAAAGAGTAAATAATAGTAAAGGGATCTTAGATAAATTTTAAAAGTATAATTTGAATGAATTTAACAATTAAAATTATAGTTTGAATGAATTTAATTGTTAAAGATATTTTATTGGTTAGATTTTTAAATATATTTTGATAAAAATATTTTAATAAATGTG
>SNQJ01S0080518.1:35678-54414 GCA_010110895.2 Picea sitchensis | reverse complement strand
ATAAATTCTAGATTGTAGTGATTTATTCATTCACAAATTGTTATAATTGTCTTGATTATTTGAGATGCTTTCCGATCATTTGCACTTTAAGAGAGGTAAATGTTAGACTCTTCATCTCATGTATCCTTCTAAAAAAGACAAGTTCTACTCATATTATTGTTATATGTTAATTTAGGTGGAGGGGAGAGCCTTTTTATGTCCATGTAGTATTTTCTTCTCATAAGAATATACCTTTCTCTCTCTCTTTTAATTGAAGTAGGGGAAAACCATTTATAACATACTTCATCTAGTGATAATTGATTATAAAGCAATGAACCAAGAGGTCGTTAGATTTTTTGGAAAACTTGGTCAATGTTTATTCTAGGGTCGTTGACACCCTGGGTGGACTACCATTCCTACCAGATGGCTAATGCCTTGTGAACTTTTTTGGACCCTAGCAAGATCGATTGTAGTCAACCAACCAAAGTAGTTTATAAACTTACTCCAAATCCAAAGGTATTGTCAACCCTATCTCCTTCTTGGAACCCTCTATTCCCCCCTAACTAAGTCATTGTTGAGGCTACCCATGTTTGGATTACTTGTAGGTTCCAACTCAATCAAACTTACCGCCATACATGATAGTAAGAGACAGATTCCCTATTGCAATTCAAAGATATACCAGAATCCAATTATGCCTCTTATAGAGCTTGTTGTTCTTGATAAAACATACATTTAATCAATATTTAAGTCTTTTTCATTGGAGTTGTCTTAGCAAAATACATATTTAATTGATATTTTTGTCTCTTTCATTGGGGTTGTCTTAGTACTAATGTATTGTACTTAAGTATCATGTAAAATATAATTATGATATGAGTTTGACATTTTTTTTTTTAGTAAATATGAGCATTGGAGTTTTACATGGTTGAACATGGTAGATTAGTAAGCTGCAATATGAATATATAATTTTTTTTGAGTGAACATGTAATTTTTTTGGAGTGCAAAAATGATGTATAGTGAGTTATAATTTTAAAGATAAGCTTTGTTTGTTCTTTTAAATCAATTAAAATGTTTCTTTTAACTATTAAAATGATCATGATATATATACATGACATTTTACACAAAAAATGGATCGTACGAAACTCAAAATTGTTTTAGAGTAAAATAAAAAATTTCAATTCATGTATAATAGTCATACAAAACATTAAAACATAAGTCTCACTGGTTGATCTGTAGACCCATAAAGATTTAGAAATTAAGAAACATGAATTAGGGTGTTGAGGGAATCATGCCCACACTGGGTGGGAAATTGTCATGGTCCTAGGGGGTGACCTCAAACTATCTTGTGCACATTGATCATGTCCTTCTTTAGGCTTGGAATGCCATTTTGCTTTATTTTCCTTGTTTTGCAATATAATTTTTTTGAGTGAACATACAATTTTTTTGGAGTGCAAAAAATGATGTATAATGAGTTGTAATTTTAAAGATAAGCTTTATTTGTTCTTTTAAATCAATTAAAATGTTTCTTTTAACTATTAAAATGATCATAATATATATACATGATATTTTACACCAAAAAAAAATGGATAGTACAAAACTCAAAATTGTCTTAGAGTAAAATAAAAATTTCAATTCATGTATAATAGCCATACAAAACATTAAAGCATAAGTCTCACTAATTGATCTATAGACCCATACATAATTATAAATTAAGAAACATGAATTAGGGTGTTGAGGGAATCATGCCCACATTGGGTGGGAAATTGTCATGGTCGTAGGGGGTGACCTCAAACTATCTTGTGCATATTGATCATGTCCTTGTTTAGACTTGGAATGTCATTTTGCTTTATTTTCCTTGTTTTGGAATATACATTTTTTGAGTGAACATATAATTTTTTTGGAGTGCAAAAATGATGTATAATGAGTTGTAATTTTAAAGATAAGCTTTGTTTGTTCTTTTAAATCAATTAAAATGTTTCTTTTAACTATTAAAATGATCATAATATATATACATGACATTTTACACAAAAAAATGGATCGTACAAAACTGAAAATTGTCTTAGAGTAAAATAAAAAATTTCAATTCATGTATAATAGCCATACAAAACATTAAAGCATAAGTCTTACTAGTTGATCTGTAGACCCATAAAGATTTAGAAATTAAGAAACATGAATTAGGGTGTTGAGGGAATCATACCCACATTGGGTAAGGTGGGAAGTTGTCATGGTCCTAGGGGGTGACCTAAAACTATCTTGTGCATATTGATCATCTCCTTGTTTAGGCTTGGAATGCCATTTTGCTTTATAAATGTCTAATATTAGTAAGTATTTATCATTTTTTTGTAGGGATGGAATGGAAAACTTGTGGTGCATTTCTATTTATTTTCTCAATTTCTTGCCAACACCATCATAGGACCCCAAACTATCATGTGCATACCCGTCATTTCCTTGCATAGGTTTAGAATGTTGTTTTACTTCATAAATGGCTCATATTAGTCCACATTTATCATTTTTTTGTTGGGGTGGAGTGGGAAACTTGGGGTACATTTCTCTTTATTCTGTCAACACCTTTCCAACATAATGGAAAAACCTTCCTAAGAGCATTGACATTAGAATGAACAAGCTAATGGGGCTAGGGAGTTAACCCGAGGTTCACTGCACCATGCCCCCATTGACTCCAGTGATTGGTGGAATTCTACCATTACAATATCTCATAGGATGGGGCTATTTAGATTCAATTTTTTTTGTGAGAGGTCAAACACTCCCTTTATATTATGTGGTTATATTATATGAATGTAAGATGTAGAAATAAATGCAAGATAAGAATGTAAAATTGCGAAAGGTAGAGCTTTTTTATTTAATTTCTAAAGTTTACAATGTATGAGAAAATTTCTAACAAATAAGAGCAATGTTGTTTATGAGTATGTGTGACTTGTTTAACCATTAAAGCATGTTTTCTAGAAGCACACAAACAAGGATTTTTATTAAAGGGATGTAAATTTTAAAATCAAAAGCATGTATTTATTTTCTCACATGCTTGCGTTTGTACCTTTGGCACTTTTATTGGAATTATTTCCATACATTTTTTCATGACCCTTTCCCTTTCCTCCGTGTATAATTTCACTTGGAAGACCATCGAGTTTTGAGCAACAAAATCTCACTCAATCACTTCTTGGTCCATGGTATGACCCCTCCCAGTCTTGAGGTTTATCACTGCTCCCCAACGTCCTTAATGGTTAGATACTTAAAATATGGATCCATAGGTTTTCCATTTCCCTTGAGATGGGGTCAAGCTCCAATTTTATACCCCCTTGGGGTTTTGACGGGTTTCATCCACTTGAAGTGGATGGTGTAACTCTATTGCTCACTGTCACTTTTCCAGGTTAAGAGGATTGTGCTAAAGGGCTTGGGAAACCGCTTCAACATTTCTTTAGCCACTTGATTTCATTTACTTTTGATGAATACAAACTACCTCACATATCCTCAAATAAAGGCTATTGTGCAATAAATGACGTCGGTCCATTAGGTAGTCCAACCAACTTCCCCACAAGGCTAGGGTAGAAGATTCTAAATTGCTTGATGGAGTCTAGACACCTAGAGTCTGACAAGTGGATTACATTTATAATATACTTGGTTATTTGAATTCACATGTTTTATGCACTTCATGAGAGGATAAACCATATTTGTTGGTGGTCTATGAGCATGGTCATTCCATCCACAGGACCCTGCCTTCCACTTGAGGCATCATAGAAAAATGAATTATGTTACAAGAACATAGATTTATATATCATTTTAAGATGTGTTCTTGTCCTTTGCGGAAGTTACTCTAGGTGTACCATAACTCCAAAGGCTTGTGGCTTCTATATGTATTAAGGTCATAAACCCCATGTTAGGCTCTAAAAGACAAACATGCATATTTTTTCTCAGATGTGATTTTGGTCGATAAAGCAACCTCTTTATCTTCTTGATTCTCCACTATGTTGAAATCCCACAAATAAGAAATGGGGTCTCTGGAAACAGATCCACCATCCATTACTAATGCTCGATGCTCTCTCCAAAAACATCTAAAGCATAGATATTGGCCAATCCAAGAATATGACCATCCAAATTCAGTAATACCCAATGAAACCTCTAAGAAGGCTTTGACCCTTAGTCCACCACTTCCCCGACGAGTTGGGTGGATACTAGGATGGAAACCCTTCACTTTACTTCATAATGTTTAAATGTAAACATTATTAATCCCAACCATATAACATACAAATTCATTCTCTACAAAATCCCAATGATTTTAACTTATTGCAAGCATAATAAATCTACTTTGCCAAATGAAGACATAACTTAGTAGATTACCAGGGCTACTTAGACCCCGGACACTCTATAATATACAACTTCATTATGAAGTTCCAATGTCATGCATCTCCTCCTCATTATTTTTTAGGCCAAGGAGAGATTCTAAAGATTCAAAGCTAGGATTTAGTTTCTTTAGGTGGAGCTGATCTTGAATAGTAATAGGTCAAGGCTTTTTAATCACATTGTCCATTTGTCCCTCCTCATGTATGTGCAACACTAATGGAGGGGGAGTGAGCTCTATGAATCACTCGATGTTGAGAATGACTATAACTCATAAGGGGCACAATTTTTCCTAACAAAATAGTTTGGGCCTATACAAGATGAATGGCATGGTCACCTTCTATGCTTGGGCCTTGGTTTCTTCTCACCACTTTGATTCATCCTCCCTTTGTATCACTGTCTTGGATAATAAAAAGGATTTTGGAGGTCTATGTGAGTGCGACTTAAGTTTTGGAAACTATCAATGAAGTTAGTATGCTAAGAGACATAATGTATTAACATCCCTTAACCAAAATTTTGACAAAAATATTCCACCTACTCCAACTACTAATAGATCACAACCCTTATATATGTACTCAAAACACTTCATAAATATTTTAAGTTTTGGAAATTATCAATAAAATTAGTATGCTAAAAGATATAACGTGTTAATATCCCTTAACCAAAATTTTGACAAAAATATTCCACCTACTCCAACTACTAATAGGTCACAACCCTTATATATATATATATATATATACTCAAAACACTTCATAAATATAATTTGTAAAAACCATAAGTAAAATGTAACAACATGTAAGTAAAATGTAACAACATGTTGGTTATCTTTGACATAATTTCCTTATTCACTTTGATTCCAATAAATAAAACAATACATGTGATCTGGCCTTAGAAACTTGGATAATACTCTCTTTGTAAAAGTCTTTCTTGAATATAAAAGTTAAATAAAATACATTTCAATGGGTTCACTATTGTCCCAATAATAGCAACCGTTGTTTATGGAATAATTTAAAACTCTAACTTTAAAATCTCACCCAATAATAACAACCCTTGTTTATGGGATAATTTAAAACTCTAGCTTTAAAATCTCACCCTATTGAGTTTAAATATTAGTTTAGGTTTGTGGTGGCATTTATGATCTGTAATTTCTTGGAAAATAGGAATGATGTCGACTCCTAATCACAATACATGAATTTATCACATATTAAGAGCAAGATAATAACCTTTTTTTCCTTAACATGTTGATTTTAAGGATTCATAACAACATCTTTCATTAGATCTAGAAAATTAACACACACTAAACATTATTTACATATTAATTTACATCATCACTCAAATGTTAATTTACATCATCACTCACCCCAAAAGTTAACATCCTAAACACCCTCATTACCATATTTATTAGAATATAAAATAACAACAATTTTGAAAATAAAAAATCCCATCTCACAACTACTTTCTACAACAATAGTTATCACCCTAAGCATATACATAAATACTTAATTCACAAATCTTCTCAATGCTGCTCTTAATCCTCCCACTTACATTTCCTCTAGTCACCCTTCTAAGTGTCCATCTATAAATATGTGTTATACTTTGTACTTTGTAGTGATATTTATGATGAAAATTTTACAATTTACAAGTTTTTAAAATATATATCATAAAGTCTAAAGAGGTTGGATCTAATAGTGAAAAGCAAAGAGTTTTTCACTATCAGGAAAGGTTTAATTTTCATGAGGACTTAACCTAAAGCTATGGGGGCATGTTGAGGTAGTGGTTGAATGTGTGGTTGCACCCAAATATATTATATTAAATAATATCGTGACTCGTGCACACATAAGTGGATCAAAGCCCACCCCCATGTCCTCCAATTTTAAGTCCTCGAGGTGTAGGACAATCAATGACAGAGTGTGCTATTAAGGCACTCCGCGATGTTAAAGTCACTGGTTCGAAATCTGCGGGGACAAAAAATCCAGCCATGTTAAGGGTCGGTGCTCAGACCGGATGCGATCCCCAAGTGATTTTGACAGCTTCTATACCCCTGAGTCGCGGTTTCTAAACCACATGCTAGTCTCGCAAGTCAAGAACAAACTAACAAAATATATATATATATATAAAATCTTTTTATTTATTAATAATTTCACTATATTATATGTATAATATTTTTATTTATTAATAATTTCACTATATTATAGAGATAAATTATATAAATTATTGTTAATTTTTTAATAATATTATTTCATTTTTTTATATTTAATATGTAATTTTTTTTTCTTATTTATACCAATTAAAAAAAATATACAAATAACTTAAAACAATTTTTTAAACAATAATCTACTACTTTAAAAATATTTTTATAAACACAATTCTTTATAAACACAATTCACATAAACTATAATTTATAAAAAATATTTTTATTTTATTTAAAAAAAATATTTTAATATTAAACTAATTATAATTTCAACAATTTTTAGAGCTTTATAACTCCACCATATTTCTCTCTTAGTTGCACAAATAGAACCCAAAAATATAACTTCATCATATTTCTCTCTTAGTTTCGCAAAGAGACAAAAATAAATAACATTTCAAAAGTAAACTATAACATTTCATAAAATTATTTGTTGAGAGTAAATTTTAGACTATAAAATTTGATTTTTTAGAAAAAAAATATATATAAATTTTAGAAAAAAATAATAATTAAAAATAACCATTTAAAATAAAATTGTAAACAATATATAGTGTTGGTTCTTGGTCATGTATTAAGAAAGAAAGTGAAAATTAAGGAAGAAGAAAGACAAAGTACAAAGTGTGTGGAAGACACACAAACTGAGGAAGGGTCGAAGTGGTTAAAGAAGAGTAAAAGAATGAACAAAGTAAAGGAAATCAAGTCGTTGAAAGAGAAGATGAGGAAGACAAAGCAACAAAGAAGATAGATCGTTGACAAGTGAGCAAGCGGAAGAAAACACTAATGGGTACTTTGGAGCACTTCATGGAGAAGAAGGAAGAACAGGTTGACGAAGTCCTTAAAATGCGGGTTATGTGGACCTAGGGTTTTGGCACCTGGGCTTCGGCCCATGGTTTTCTAAGAGTCATGGAATGTATAAATAGAGGTCTATAATAGTTGAGATGGAGAGGTTTCGTGAGAAGTGATAGTGGTGTTGAGATGTAAGAGTGTTATGTTTTAGAGCATTCTTGTATTTTTGGGTCTTCAGCTGGGTGCGAAGATCTACTCTACAGCCGGGTGCGTAGGGAGAGGAAATAAAGAGGAAGAGAGAGAAGGATATGCAACTGAGTGCAAAAATAGAACTGTATATTTCCATCTATTCTATCAATAAACACAGTTCTGTGGACGTAGCCCTAGGGAGAGGATGAACCACGTAAAATCTTGTTGTTCCATGTGGTTGATGCTTTGTTGTTTACTGCATTTCAGATTGTTATTGTAGTGTTATTTTTCTATTAAAGATAAGAATATATAACTACTTCGCAAAGTTAGGCATAATACTGTTATGAATCTCTGGGCTGTTTCGTGTTGTTATTTTGAAATATTCTTGCATTTCATCTGGTTTTAGACACCTGTGTCCTGCAACCCCCCTATTGCTACTTCGGGTGAGACTTCATCTGCTTCGCAGGTGTTGCCGTAAGGGCCAATAGTTAGGGTTTGTTGGTGTGCTGTTAAAGTTGAACCCTGGGTTTGCCCCTGTGCCAAAAAATGGTTATGTTGCCGGGAACAAGATCTTCTTGAGGGAATGTCAAGGTGGTTTCCATCGAAGATAGGAATTCATAATTGGATAGAATAACAAGAAAGGGAATTCGCCATAGCTCAGAATAAGAACCCTAACATTAGTACAAAAGACTGGTTGGGAAGGTACATCTTTACTGATGTGCACGAGATTTTCTTTGCAGGAGTTCATAAGGAGTTGTACGAGTGGTTAGCCAGACTAGCAGACACTCAGTTTGAAATCAGATCTAGACCACCTGTGGTTTGGACATCGACGTTGATTAAGAAATTCAAGAAAGTTGATAACGCTGTGTCAAGAGTAGTGGATCTTTGGTTTGAAAGCACTATTGGAGGGTACATTACTGAATTTTCTATTGACAGAGTGGAATCATATAGTCAAGCAAAGAGGTATTTCTTCAAGGAAGCTAGAGGAAAGTTTTTACACTTTTTGAAGTTGAAGATTAAGATGCTATTGCATGAGAAAAATATCTTGAAGATATAGTAATCAGTTGGATTTTAAAGCTAATGTTCAAGAATTCAAACAACGACAGTGACACAGAAGCTGGACACATGTGCAGTGGGAGATCATTTAGACAGATTCCTCTTGCAAACCTGTGTAAGCAGAGTTATGGGCCATTAGCACAAGATGAAGGATTCTACAGTGGAGAAGAAACAAAGCTATTAGACGAAGATTATTCAGAGTTCGCAAGGGAAAAGGAAGTAGAGACCGAAGAACCTCACCGAGAAGAACCAGGAACTTCAAGTACTGCACCTACTGTCGAAGTTACAAGTATTACTACTCCTCCTGTTGTTTTAGAAGCACTAAGTAACTAGAGTAACCAGAGTAACCAGATCACTTAGAGTACTGTCACCAACAGTTTAGTACTGACTCAGTCAAGAAGCCAAGGGAAATCAATGGCCGATGAAATGAGGTTACCTATTTTCAAAGGAGATGGACATGAGGATCTTGACCAACACTAGTTCTTATGTGAAGTTGTATGGAGCATTAATCAAGTCACCGACGAAGTTGTTAAGAGAGATCAATTTAGTACTACCTTGAGGGACCTTGCATTGAGATGGTATATGAAGTTTGTTACAACATCTGTACAACCTAAACCACCAAATAACATTAACACTGCGTTGAATGCAGAGTTCAAGAAGCCTAAGTCGGAGTCGCAGTGCATTACAGAGTTAAAGGAAATCAAGCAAAATGTGACTAAACCTGTTTGAGAATTTGAGCAGAGGTTTAAGACCTTGACATGCCATTTAAGTTTTCAGATTCTAGACGAACAACATAAGGAATGGTTCATCACTGTCCTCCTACCACACATTAGAGTTCCTCTGATGCAACAGAAGGTCGCTTTGCAGATTGAGGCATTAGATATTGCCATGAAATTTGAAGCAACCCATGTAGGAGAATCAAGTCCAGGTATGAGTCAGATTTTGAATCAATTAACTAGTTTATCTTTACAGGTTGAAGACATGAAGAAAGACAAAGGAAAAGAGAAAAGATAAAAGAGAAAAGAGAAAAGAGAAAAGAGAAGACATCTGGTGTATTAGATGTAAAGTAGAGGGCCATGACAAAGAGCACTGTCCTTTATTTAGTGAATACTTGGCCTCTGAAGCCCCTAACCCTTTGAAGCAGACTACTTTACCATGGTGCGAGGTATGTAGAACTAGACATCACCCTGGTGAATGTTATTACAAGCAGAAATATGTCCAGACACATACCAATATTTATTGTACATTTTGTAAGTCTGTGGGGCATGATGAGAAGGAATGTAGGTCTTACGACCTCATGCATGAAAGGTCAAGGGATGCATATAGAATTCAAGGGGAATTACATCCAGAATGAAATGCTGCATAGTTCAATTCCCCAGGAAGAGGAAACTTCAACCCTCGCGGTGGATTCAGAGGAAGAGGGCGAGGAGGAGGCATGGGTCGAGGTCAAGGTCAGATTATTTTCTATAATTGCGCCCAACTAGGTCATTTGGCAAGGGATTGTCAGAACCCTTGTACTACTTGCAACTATTGTAATTCATTTGAGCATGTCATTGAAGACTGTCCAGTATTGTTAGCTAAAGTTCAGGAAAGATGAGGTGGAAACCAACAAGTCCAACTAATATCAGCTGAACCTCGCGGTGAGGAACCCAGAGTCATTGTTATTACTAGAGGAGGCGCTGTCACATGAGAATATAAAGTGACTCCAGGAAATACTACAGATGGATTAGGGATCAAAAGAGCTTCAGAGAAGGCACCATTGTTTGATCCAAGGAAAGAAAAGCATACTTTTGAAGAAGCAAGAAGAGAATTTGTAGGTGGACATGCTTCTTCATCTAGGGCACAACCAGAAGTAAGGGAATGTGAAATGCCTCTAGCATTTGATCAATATGCCCCACCTAGACAAGGAAAAGAGGTAAGCAAGGTTGTGGACTTCTTGTATACTTGTATTGATTTGATTAAAGATGAAAGAGATGTGCAGGAACTACAACACTTGATAAGACAGTATGAAATTGGAAGAGTAGATCCTTTGCTGAGTAGAGTTGTGAATCAAGTATCTAGAAAAAGGAGGACAAGTAAGGAACTACACCTTAGTGCTCAAATTGGAGACTACGACGTAGACTATGTGGTCCTCGACTTGGGATCATAAGTAAATGTTATGACGAAGCAGACTTGGGAATTGATGGGAAAACCTAAATTGATTTACTCTCCTATTAGGCTCAGGATGGCTACTCAACAGGCGACGAGCCCCTTTGGAAGACTAGAGCATGTCCCTGTGGACATCGACGGAGTGAGGACATTTGCAGACTTTGAAGTGATCGAGATTGTTGATGATAGTTGTCCCTAACCTACGTTGTTGGGTATTGATTGGGATTTTGACAATTTGACTGTTGTTGATCTAAAAAAGAGAAGAATGACATTTGAAGGTGATGGCCTTAGGGTCATTGCACCTCTTGATCCTGATGAAGGTCGCAGATACACAAAACCTATAAGAGAAGAAGACTACGCCTATGAGCTATAGAACATATATAAATTGACAACATGACAACAAGATTATATTAATCCCACAACAGATGGAAATCTAAGTTAGCGAAGTGAAAGTGCATGCTCGTCAGATTCATAAGAAGCATTGGAAAATTGGTAGAACAAAATGTATGAAGTCTCTACGCGGAGGTGTGCCAGATTGACTAAGGCAGTTTGCTGGATAGGCACAAAAGTAAGTAATCTTCCTACATTTGATGGCTTGAATAATTTAGAGACATTTCTATTTGAATTTGAAGGAATTGTACCAATACAACAGAGGTTGTTGTCGCTAGATGAATCCTTGAAAGAAACGCCATATAGATGGTGGGGAACACACAAGAATAACATCGCAGAGTGGGTACAATGTCACACATTGTTGACAATGCGCTTTTTAGACCAAGTTGAAGGTTGCGAAGTTCGATACACAGGTCAGAGTTTTCCTAAGGACCATATGCGATGTTGTGAAGAATCCTAGAGAAACATTCCTAGAGAACAATGGGTACATAAGTTCATTAAAACCTTAGATACTACGCCTATCAACTGGTATATTCAAGCATAACTGCTCTTAGTCACTACAGATTGGTATGGTATGACCCATAACTTTATATCTACGTTCCTATTTGAAAGTCAGTACCCCACATTATATTAGGATTTACAAATTGTAAGACAGAAGGTCTTTGAGGAGGCACCTAACCCCCCTCTTGAACAAGAAGAAGATGAATGGACTGCGCCCCTTTAGTGGTTACAGGGTTGTTATAATATTAATGCTGATGAGGATGATGACCCTAGGAATGTGAACATTTCAGAAACTGAAGGACAAAGAGATATAGAAGGGCCAGGGATTGAATTACCTTTTGTTGGGAAACCTATTAAAATTAAGAAGGTTAATATTGGAACAGAGAAAGCACCAAAGTTGGCAAATGTTGGAGACTATTGGGATGATGCTACTATTAGTAAGATTACAGAACTATTGCATGAGTATCATGACTTGTTCCCAACCAAGTTCAAAGACATGAAGGAAATTAAGAGGCCCATGGGATAAATGAAGATTCCTTTGAAAGCAGATGCAAGACCTGTCAAGCAGAGGCCTTATAGACTGAATCCCAAGTACAAGCATAAAGTTAAGACTGAATTAGATAGAATGCTGGAAGCAGGAATTATAGAACCAGTCGAAGAATCTGAATGGATCAACCCTATGGTGGTCAAAGATAAGAAGACATGAGCAATCAGAATCTGTGTAGATCTAAGGAAATTGAATGATGCATGTTTACATGATCCATTTCCTACACCTTTTATTGATGAAGTTCTAGATAATGTAGGAGGACAAGAAGTTTATTCATTTACAGATGGATTTTCAGGCTATCACCAGATCATAATTGCTAAGGAGGGCAGACATAAGACTACATTTGCAACAGAATGGGGTTCTTTTCAGTACACTGTGATGCCTTTTGGTTTGAAGAATGCACCAACCATGTTTTCCAGGGTGGTGGTCGAAGCATTTAAGGAATTTTTACATAAGTTTTTGGAGGCATACTTTGATGATTGGACCATTTTTAGTCTATTGAAAAATCATATTGAATGTTTGAGACTAATGTTGGATAAGTGCAGGCAATGTTAGATTTCCCTGAACTTGAAGAAGTGTATTTTATTTTCACCTTTTGTAGTGTTGTTAGGACACATTGTGTGTAAGCAGGGGTTGTTGGTAGATCCTTCCAATTTTTCTATCATTGTTGATCTACCTCCTCCTGCTTTGGTTAGATAGCTGCACACTGCATTGGGACACACTGGATATTACAGAAATTTTATTAAGGGTTACACATAGATAACAACACATATGGAGAAGCTATTAAAGAAGGATAGTAAGTTTCAATGGACAGAGGAATGCCAACAGAGCTTCGACACATTAAAGCAAAAAATGGTCATTGCACCTATTTTGGTTTTTCCAGATTGGAGTAAGGAATTCCATGTTGATGTCGATGCTTCATCCATTGCATTAGGAGCAGTTTTAGCAAAACCATGTGCATGAGATATTGACCACCTTGTAGCCTTTGCTAGCAGGAAGCTCTCTACATATGAAATGAGTTATAATACCACTAAAAGAGAAGGCTTAGCTATGGTATATGTGCTGCAGAAGTTTAGACACTACTTGTTAGGAGGACATTTTAAGATGTTTATTGATCATTCTGCATTGAAGTACTTAGTCAACAAGCCAGTGTTGGGGGGAATAATATGCAGATGGCTATTATTATTCCAGGAGTATGAATTTGAAGTTGTGGTCAAGCTAGGAAGAATGAATAAGGGACATGACCACTTATCCAGGTTAGAACATGGAGAGGAACCTACTAATTTGGATGATACACTACAAGATGCACAGTTTTTGGCCATCAGGAAAGTCGATGATCATTTCGCCGAGATAGTCCAATTCCTGTCCATAGGAATGACACCTTGCGAGTATACAGTTATTCAAAAGAAACAATTGGTAATCGGCGCTGCATATTTTCAACTTATAGCTGGACAATTATATAAGATGGGACCAGATGAGATCTTAAGAAGATGTGTTATGGAGTTAGAAAGACCATTGATTCTTGTAGAAGCACATGAAGGCATCGCATGAGGACATTATGTAGGGAAAGAAAAAATGCAGAAGGTTCTAAGCGTTGGCCTATGGTGGCCCTCTTTACATAAGGATGCTAAGGATTACTACGGAGCTTGGGATGCATGTCAAAGAGTAGGAAAGCCTTCTAGAAGGGATCATATGCCTTTAGCACCTCAGTTAACTTTACATGCATTTGAGAAATGGTATATTGATTTTGTGGGACCTATCAACCCACCATGAAAGCGCACAGGAGCTCGATATATCATCACTGCTACAAAATATTTGACCAGATGGGCAGAAGCAAGAGTAGTTAAAGATTGTAGTGCAGCTACAACTGCGCGGTTCATCTTTGATGATATCATAACCAGATTTGGATGCCCAAATATCCTTACAAGTGATTAAGGCACAAAATTCATTAACAAAACTATTGAAGCGTTGACTCTGGAGTTCAAAGTTCACCATCAGAAGAGCACACCGTATCACCCACAGGTGAATGGTACAATCGAATCTTTCAATAATATTTTGGAGACATTGCCGACTAAGATTTGCAGTGTTAACAGAGATGATTGAGATTTGAGAATTCCAACAGTGTTATGGGCTTATCAAACTACTTGCAAAAAGTTAAATACTCAGACTCCCTTCAAGTTAGTTTATGGCCTAGAAGCAGTGGTACCTATGGAATATTTGGTTCCTAGTTTAAGAATTGCAACATTTACATGTATGGATGACACCGACGTTGTTCAAGACAGGCTTGCACAATTGATGGAACTAGAGGAAGACAAGTTCATTGCAGGATTTCATCAATAGGTACAAAAAGAACGAGAAAAAGATTACCATGATAGACATATCAAGAAGAAAGCATTTAAACAAGGAGATTTGGTACTTTTATATGACAAAAAGTTCCTGAAGCATCCAGGAAAGTTCAAGACACATTGGCTTGGTCCATTCGAGGTTGCCTATGTTACAAAAGGTGGAGTTGCGTAGCTGAAAACTCTTAATGGAGAATGGAATGATGGTTTAGTAAATGGGAGCTGGTTGAAGCTGTATTGTGACAACCAGGTGCCTCGCAACTCTCAATAAAAGCAAAGGAAGAAGGGTCTAGGTACCAGGTGCAGTTGAAATTGGGTACCATACACAGAAAAGACAGTCTACACACGATAGGGAGGGATAGAGCAAAAAGCACAAGCTGCTCCGCGTAGTCTGCAATTGAAGTAATACATATAGCTAAATCCTGCAATGAATCGGGATGAGTCACATGTGAGTGTTGGGGGCTTGTTGGCCCTTGGTCATGTATTAAGGAAGAAAACGAAGATTAAGGAAGAAAAAAAACAAAGTATGAAGTGCGCAGAAGGAACACAAACCGAGGAAGGGTCGAAGTCGTTAAAGAAGCATAAAAGAAGGAACTGAGTAAAGGAAAGCAAGCAGTTGAAAGAGAAGATCGAGGAAGACAAAGCAACAAAGAAGATAGATCGTGGACAAGTCAACAAGCGGAAGAAGACACTAGTGGGTAGTTTGGAGAACTTCGCGGAGAAGAAGGAAGAATAGGTCGACAAAGTCCTTAAAATGCGGGTTATGTGGACCTAGGGTTTTGGCACCTGGGCTTTGGCCCATGGTTTTATAAGAGTCATGGAATGTATAAATAGAGGTCTAGAAGAGTTGAGATGGAGAGGTTTCGTGAGAAGTGATAGTGGTGTTGATATGTAAGAGTGTTATGTTTTAGAGCATTATTGTATTTTTGGGTCTTTAGCTGGGTGAGCAGGGAGAGGAAATAAAGAGGAAGAGAGAGAAGGATATGCAGCTGAGTGCGCAGATAGAACTGTATATTTCCATCTATTCTATCAATAAACACAGTTCTGTGGACGTAGCCCTGGGGAGAGGGTGAACCACGTAAAATCTTGTTGTTCCATGTGGTTGATGCTTTGTTGTTTACTTCATTTCAGATTGTTATTGCACTGTTATTTTTCTGTTAAAGATAAGAAGATATAACTACTTCGTGAAGTTAGGCATGATACTGTTATGAATCTATGGGTTGTTTCGTGTTGTTATTTTGGAATCTTCTTGCATTTCCTCTGGTTGTAGACACCTGTGTCATGCAACCCCCTATTGCTACTTCGAGTGAGACTTCATTTGCTTCACAGGTGTCGTCATAAGGGCCAGTAGTTAGGGTTTGTTGGTGCGCTATTAAAGTTGAACCCTGGGTCTGCCCCTGTGCCAACATATAGTTTGAAATAAGATTTAACATTGAATTTATGGATAACATGTCTACTAATTTATGTGCAACATTAATAGGGGTTTGACTTGCTTGAAGTTGAGGCGTGAAAATCTGACAGACAAATCAAGCAGGGTTGACTTTGGACAATAAATTGAGCCACAATCCTCAATAGAGGGTTTAAAACCCCCTCAGCTTAGGGTTTTATGTGCCCTGTATCAAGGGTTTAATGGGTTAAATATGGTTAATATTGAATTTAAACTTTCTAATGAAGGTTTGCTTAAACATTAAACCAGGGGTTTAATGAAACCTTGAAACTCTCAATCGAGGGTCATTGTGCCCCAAAACACATCCAAACATGTTTGAAGTTGATTATCCCAAAAATGGATTAAATAAAATAAAAAACTAAAAAAAAACACACCAAATTCCAAATAAACTTGCAAACTAACAAGTAATTCTAACTTTTTTTTATAAATGTAATTATTTGCATGGTAATTGTTGCATTTCACTAGTGATGATAATAATGTTTGGACATGGCAATCAAGTGAATCTTATAACACAATATGACTATAAACATATAGATTGAGATATTGAAAGAAATATGAAGAAAGAGAGAATGAAAAAAAAAAAAGTGCTATAAAATTATTGGAAGAATAGGTACAACATGATATCATTATGCATGGACAACCAATTAAAACATGATTATTTATATCGATTGAGATGTTGAAAGAAATATAAATAAAGAGAGAATGATAAATAAAAAGTGCTATAAAACTATTGAAAAAATAGGCGTAACATGACATCACCATGCATGGACAACTAGAGCATGATTATTTACTTGATAAAAACTTGCAGAGTTCTCATTTTTTTAGTCTTTAGGGTGATATTTTTTGGCATTTTCGTATCTCATTTCGAAATATGGTGTTACTAGTATCACCACTAATTCAAGGCACTTTGTTTAGTTTTTCAATCTCCTTAGTGATAAAGTTCCATTACTTTTTTTTGATGTTTTTGAAGTTACCATTGATAATGTATAGGTGTTGTCTAACTATTCATGAAATGATTTTCTTAGCCGGAATCCGACGACATAAATCTACATGAAATCACTATTTTTGTTGTTTAGAATTCATTTTTGAATGCAAAAATGGATTCGACACGCTGAAAAACCCTTGGGGCACTCGAATTATATAAAAATAATCACTCAAATATGCGGATCTAACAATTTCTTGCTGAATTTCGCGCAAAGGTCCCCGAAAAATATCGTCGAAAAATAGTAATTTTATAAAATGTTTAGACTATGGCTAATGTATAACCTCATTTTCTGATAGTGCAAACCATCAATGAGATGAATTTTAGAATGGTAGATGAATTGGAAACACAAAGAGAAGATAACAAGTCCTCAAAATCAAGTAGAATACCACAAGGCCTCTAAGCATAATCTGGTTGAATTCGTCTCATGCCCCCACAAACACGTGGATCAGATTGTGCCACTAATTATTGAGTTTTATCATCATGTTCTCGCCACAAGGTATCTCGTTGATGCCACCACCATGATTAAGCAATTAATAGAATGATGAATTGTCGATATGAAAAGGAATGTAAGATATTGAAGATATCATCGTGTGGACATGATTACTTACTTGATAAACTCTATAGAGTTCTTGCTTTTTTTAAATGTGATATTGTGTAGTATTTTTTTACCCATTTTGAAATATGGTGCTATTGGGATCACCATTTTTTAAGGTATTTTTTTTAGTGTTTCAATCTCCTTGATGATAAGGTATCATTATTTTTTTATTATTAAATGTTGTTTTCTTTTTGAGTTTTTTGAATTTAATATTGATAATGTGTAACCTCATTTTCCAATAGAGTAAACTGTTGGTGATATGATTTTCATAATGGTAGAACAATTGAATAGAAACAATGAAATATATATAGGAAATTTGGAAAATCGGGTAGAATAACAAGACCTCCAAGCATAATATAAGTGAATTTATTTCATACACCCATAGACATAGACATAGACATGTTGAACCAAAATCTGACACATGGAGGAAAATCTCATGGATGTAGCATTGGAAGATATCGAGGTGGCACATTGAGAGAATGATAAGTACATAGTTGAGATTGTAGAAATGACGAGGACTTACACAAGATTTTTCCAATCCAAAGGGACAATGAATTTATACCACTAACTAAGCTTAAGGACACATGACTTAAGTTGCATGATAAGAAGCAAATAATAACAAATTTTACTTCCGGGACAATGAATTTATACCACTAACTAAGCTTAAGGACACATGACTTAAGTTGCATGATAAGAAGCAAATAATAACAAATTTTACTTCCATCACACATGTAGTGCAGGTTAAGAAGTAATGAGTAACAAAATTTACTTCCATCACATATGCAACAATTAAGGAGTTCATCGAACACTTTGTTACTTGCAAAGTCATTTTATTAGAATTCAAACCTAGAATCAACTTAATTTACGATGAGCTTAGCTACAAGTTTGATTTTGTAACGTCATTAAATGAAAATGTTATTTTTGATAAATCTTTTGAATTGCAATCAACTCACACAAGGATAGGAGAGTATGTGAAAAGTCAATAAGAAATTTAAAAGCTCATGTTTTATAACTCCTATTTGGGTATATATTATAAAAATATGTATTGGTCCATTGTAAATGAACTTGGAGGGGAATAAGCAACTTGCAAAGAAGATTCTTTGTAATCCATTTAGGTGAAAATAATACGGTGACACAAATTTTGTGGTGAATGATAGTGTTAATTCATGTGTTGCATTCTTTCATGGTTGATTTGCGAGTATTCTAGTTGTGAGTGTCATTCATTAAGTTATTTTT
>SNQJ01S0080518.1:0-35668 GCA_010110895.2 Picea sitchensis | reverse complement strand
AGAGAACCAAGCTGGAGTAGCTTGCATGTAAAATTTTCATCCAGGTTCATAAAGCTTCAGATTTTAGAGGATGATTATATTTTAGTTAGATAAGGGACCAAGGGCTGTGAAAAAATTCTAAGGAGCCAAGTAGGCTCTTTTCCGAGACTTTCCAGTTTCCTTGGTCGAGGTCCAATCCAATTTTTAAAAGTTTGTCCGCTTCCTGATTCTAGATCCTATATACATGAGAAAATGAGACATGTGATATGGATGTGAGAAACTTTCTGATGTCGTCTAATAATGGCTGAAGTGTATATGTGTGCAATAATTGTCTTCCATTCAAGCATTTTATCACAAGCATTGAGTCCCCATAAATGTGTAGATATGTGATTCCTTTTTCAATTGCTAGTGTTATGAGGAGTTTTACTGCCATAAAATCCCTGTAGTTGTTTGTAGCATCTCCCAAATGTGATGCAAAGGATATCGAGGTGGAGTCATCCATATGTAGTATACCCCCTATTGCTCCGGAAGGGGGGGGAGCCTTGAGAAACTCCTTCAAAGAAGGCCCAAGGGATGAAATGGTCTATAGTGGGNAGATATCACATTGGGAGGGGGAGGGCTCAAGATCCTCTAAAATGGCATGGTTCCGAGCCAGCCAGATGCCCCATGCTGAGATTAGAGGGAGAGCTTTAAATGGAGAGGAAACATGGGAGGAGATCCAATATTGGAGGGCCTACTCAATTGATGTTCCCTCTCAACAAGAAATGGTCCCGAGCGTTGTGTTCATGTCTTACCAAACTGCTTTTGTGAAGGGACACTGCAGAGAAAGGTGAACAATATTTTCATTGTCTTGTTTGCAGAGGGATCATCGACTAGGTCCAACAAAACTATGTTTTTGCAGATTTTCCCAGGTGGGGGATTTGTTTGTGAGAAGAAGCCACATGAACATATTGGATTTTCCTGGGCACTTTAGTTTCCAGAGAGTGGTTTCCCACCAGGGGGTGGGGTCATCTATATACTCTAGGATTAAAGCTATGTATCTGTGCTTTAGAGCATAATTCCTAGAGGAGTTGAAGGACCAAATAAGAGTGTCCTTTTGATCTATGAGATTGACGAGGGAGGTGGACAAAGCATTGATGTAGTTCCTCCATATAGGTACATGTGTTTCACCGAGCCCAATTTTCTACCAACTTAACCAACAAGTTGTGCCAGTAAATATGTCCGTTATGGATATTTGTTTAATATTGTAGAACCCTTCATTATTGATGGCCTGAATAAGAGGATTTGGGAGGATGTGTTTTCCTTTGAATTATATCTAAGGATATTTTCCAATTAGGATGTCTGCACCATCTGCAACCTTCCAAATAATCCAATTTCCAATAAGGGGGAATGCATTTACTATGGCTTTCCATATAACAGATCCATTTTTTGAGTCCACCTGACCCAATCGATGATGGATTCTGATGGAAAGTATTTTTCTTTTAAAATGTGAGCCCATAACCCTGCACTGGAGATGATCCCCAAGACATATTTTGTAGCTAGTGCTTGAGAAAATAGGTGGACGCTTTTTAATCCCCATCCCCCAAAATACTTTGGAGTTGAAATCCTTTTTTTTAAGGTCACGACTAAGGATCTTTTTTCATCGGACCCCGACTAGAGGAAGCATAAGGAGAGCTGAGTAATTCTCTCAAGGATGCCTTTTGGGACTCATGCCAGAGAGTTCCAAAAAACAAGAATAGCCTCCAATACCGATTTAACTAAAAGAAGCCTTCCAACATGGGAAAGCCATTTTTTTTGCGAGGAGAGAAGTCATTTTTCCACCTTTGCACATAGCCAATGCTAGTGTTTTTTTCTATAACTGTTTTCCTTTAAAGAGAATCCTAGATATTTCATCCCCTCTAGGTTTTCCTTGGCCGAATCTCCAAGAATTTTGGAGATGCGCTGATTTTCATTTTTTGTCATTCCCCATGCATAGAGGGAGGATTTCTCCATGTTTATTTGCATACCAATGGCTATACAAAAGGTTTGGAGGATCCCTTTGAGAGAGGATATGTAAGAGATATTTCCTTCACAAAAGAATAGAATATCATCTACAAAAAGAAGGTGTGTTAAGGAGAATTTTAGACTGACTTTTATACCTTTCAGATTGGCTGAAGAGCTTCATTGTGGATAATCATGCTGAGGCTTTAAGCCACCAACAAGAGCAAAGATGAGGATAGAGGGGATCCATGGAAGATACCACATTCATCTCTGAAGAAGGAGGTGGTGGAACCATTTATGAGGAGGGAAAATGAGGTGGTTGAGATGCAGTTCATCACCTAGGTGACAAATGAGTGACCAAAGCCCAAATGTATTAGAATCAATCTGATATATAGCCAACTAACTCTATCAAAATCCTTTGCGAGATCCACTTTGTATGTAGTGGCCATATGCCTTTGTGTGTGGATTGAGCGGAGTCTTTCCTGAGCGATGCCAATTTCCCGATGGATTTGTCTTCCCTGGAGGAACCTGGATTTCTCTTCAGAGATATTCTCACTTAAAATATCTTTAATTCTATGAGTGATGATCTTTGATATGATTTTGTATATGTTGTTGCAGAGGGAGATGGGTATGAATTGATCAAAATTTGATGGGTTATCCATCGTAGGGATGAGAGCTATAGATGCAACATTGAAGGGGGAGTGAATCTTGTAATAACAGAAGGACGTGCCCCAATTATATTATGTATTGTAATCATGTTTATAGGTTGGTGAGCCAAGTGTATATAAGCTGATGGGATTATGTGTTATTTAGGCTGGAGAGCCTAGGTGTTAAAGGCCATGAGCCTGATTTGGTATATGTAATTATGCAGATCATTAATAAAATATAAACATCGTTGCGTGCAGAACAACCATGAAGAAAGAGTGATGGGGGACTAAGCTTCCACAAGGTTGGGTAAGGGAGGAGGCTAAGTGTGTGGGCCCAGGGGCTAATAAAAGGGGCTTACCTCTAAAGGGGATAATAATTTATTATTATTTCCTAAAAGGCTAAGGTGGTCAATTGACCAAGTGTTGTCCTAAGCTTCTGGAAAAGGAACGTATGCAAAATGGAGTGCATGCAGCTCCAGGAAGACATATGTCGACCTGGGCATATGCAGTTAAAGTTGAAGAATTCAGCTGTGTTGGGGGTTCTCTCTTGCATTCTCCCATCCTCCGCCTGGTTTCGCTTCACATTCTTCCAGCCTCTGCTTGAGTTCGCTGGTCATTCGGCCATCCAGAGTCTGAACCCGTTTTGCCTTTGCAATCAACCTCTGTATTGTTTCCTGGTCACGAACCCAGTGAGAACCTGTGGGAGAACTAAATTACTGAGTCACGTCTTCTGTGAAGCCCGATCATCCCATATTTGTCTATGCCGTGCTGTGTCTTAGTGTGGACGGTTGCCATTTTTGGACGTCCATACCCAATTTCCGGTTGCTACTGTCATCCCTGTGTGAATGAGTGCTGAACCGTTGTTGTTGTCCTCACTTGGCTGGAGCTGAGTCGAGGAGTGTGCTGAAGAAGTGGGTTGTCAGGACCGTGGTAGAAGAGGCATGTTTTTAGGCCTATGATCGGCTCTCTCTAGGTGAGAGAGTCTGCTGGGAAGTGGTTTTCCCCCAGAGAGAGTCCAACACTAGCTACAAAGCTTTGAGAATTCCCGATCCGACCTGTTGTCGAGACCCAAAGAGGGAGGTGAAGCACCGATGGATTGTGTTTGTGAAGGTGTATACTCCCGGGTGGAACAAGCATGTGGGGAATGAGAGTCTTTGAGTAGTGGGCGTAAGAAGGCTCATGGAGAGAATCCTTCCGGTTGCTTTGTGCAGTTTCCTGTAACCTCAGCCTAGTCTAGGATTCCCTTGCCCTAGGTGGAGCTTGGTCCCAGCTCGAAGGTGACCCACTGCTGAGCGTGATGAAAAGCGAGGTCTATGTCTGGGAGGTTCATGAAAGGTCTGCACGTAGTTGGTGGAGTTACTCGAGTTTCAAAGATAAGTATCATCATGTGTTTATTTTCAATTAAAATGCATGTCTGTGATGCTTGTAATATTATCATGTATTCCGTTGCAAGTGGATATATTGTTAATTCTATTTGCAGTCTGTATGATGGCAGTAATTCTATGTTAAATGTGTTAATTTGATTTAATGCATATTATATATATTTATATGTGAATATTCCGCAGTGGTAGCATTACCCGGTCTCTGTGGAGGGCCGGGGATGCTACAGTGTGGTATCAGAGCAGCCAAGGCTAAGTTAAGGTTGTGTTGGTAGCATTACCTGATCTTTGGAGGGCCGAGGATGTTACAATATGGTATCATAGCAGCCAAGGCTAAGTTAAGGTTGTGTTGGTAGCATTACACGGTCTTTGGAGGGCCAGGGATGTTACAATATGGTATCAGAGCATGGTTCCAACACTGAGACTGGATGGGCCATGTTAGTAGAAAATGAAGAAAAAGTTTCAAGAGAATTGTTGTCGAAGTAGACAAAATTCAAGTTCAGAGCCAAGGTTTCAAAAATTGATCCTGAATGGGATGGATAAGTGGTCATTGGACCCAAGGTTTCAAGAGGAAATTGTGTCTGGAGGACCAATTTTGAACCTCAGAATGTTCTTGAGCTCCAAGAGGTTACCTTGGCCATGTTACGAAGCTCGGGAGGAGTAACGGTGTCTTAAAACCATGATAGAAGTGGTGTTGGGCCACAAAGTAATGTGGGCCTTAGGATCTGTTCGGGAGAAGGAAAATCCTTCACGACTGTCAGATCTGGAAATGTTGCGAAGCAGTTAGCCGTGAATTCCTTTGGAAATCCACAGAGTAACAAAGTCCATTTTGCACTGTAGGATTTGTTTGGAAGGAAGGGAAATCCATTATGACCGTCAGGTCTGGGGAAGGTACAAAAGAGTTAACCTGGAAGCCATTTAGACTTCGCGACTTCAGTGAAGTCTGATGCCAAAAACAAGAGAAGGGCCGATACCCAAAGCTCCGAAGTGGATCTACACCATAGCTTTGGAGAGGAGAGCTCAACCGTTGGATCAAGCCAATGTTAAAAGGTCAAACGTAGTAGTGAAGGGAGAAAGCTCTCGAAGAGCCGAAGTAGTGAGTCATGGTGATGTCACTTGGTTTGACGTGGACACATGGGTTGTGCACCACGTGTTAGTGGGTTTTGAACCCGTAGAAGTTTGAAATTCCATATGGAATGTGACGTGTGACACCCATCTAATTAGGCCACGAGTCGACCGCTAGTATTCCACCACGTGGCACTCCGTATGAATATGGATAGTGGGGCTGAGGTTACGTAATGTAGTTAAACGTTGGAGGACCCACAATGGCATTGATCATGATACATCAATATCGACGGCCAAGAGGCATTGTGGGGACCCAAGTTGCACGGGAGTTAATTCTCCAAGGTGGTCCTGCAATCCAAACCGCGGTTTCACCGAGGGGTTATGTGTCAGTGTCAGAAGAATTGCGGGATGAAAGGCATGTTACTCCAAAACACCGTTGCATGCCCCCACAATTGGAAAATGTCAAGTGATGTGATGTAATGACATCACCAAAGGTGATTGGGAATGTTCAGAGATTAACAGTTCGAATGTGTGGATGCGAGATCCTCTGAAGACCCGAAGACCTGGAACTCAGACACATGAGGTTCCATAGTAAGTGTCAGCCATCAGATGCTGAGTAGATGTGGACGGTTGATCCACCCTACATCATGAGTTCGGTAATCCAGAACTCTGAGATATTGTTGTGTGGTTCTTGGAAATCTTCCGAAGCCGAAGGACGAATGCCCAAGTAAGTGCTTATTGATCTAGCGCTTGGTCACAACCCATGGTTTCATGGGTTAGGGACTGAGAGAAAGGGGCTAGTGCCCAAAAATGATTACAGAGCAAAGAAGAGCATGAAAAGAAAATGAAATTTGAACATTTTCTTAAATCAGATTGGTTTGAATGCGTAAACTGGTGAAGTAACGAATAAGTTTCAATTGTTTCTCTCATATGAGTTGCGAGTGCAAGGAGTGCACATTGTCCGCAAGAAGTGCGTTGACAGAGGTAATTTAACCTCAGAGATGCTTAGGATAGATACTGTTGAACCTTCATCAACATAAGTGGAAGGAGTGCACAGGAAGAACTCTGTGTTGAGTTCAGAGAGAGATAGAGTCACTGAGAACTCTGTAGGGCTCTGCCAGGCATGCATCGAGCGAGCGCAAGTGTGCATAAAGAGAAATCTTTTTCAAGTTTAGGGAGAAGAGTATCAGAGGAAGATACTCACAGAGATTTTGAACACTCTGTAGAAAACGCTCAACAAGGTGTTCTTTGAGCAGACAGTTGCCGGGAGGGAACAAAGTTTTCCTTTGAAAGGAAACAAAAGGGCCGAGACCCTTAGGAGACCGAGTAAATAAAAAATCTTATAATAGATAACGCAAGGAGTGCATGGGAGACAGACTCATTCTAAGTCCTAAACATTAGAAGAAATAACTCTTACGTGAGCGAAGACGAGACCCAATAGACAGACTTAAAGAAGGAGAAAAGGTCGAAGCCTTTGAATACTTAAAAACTCTTCTAAGTTAGAGGGAGATCTGAACTATTGGAGGTAGATCTCGGTTGTCCATTTAGAAGCACCGTCAAGATCATGAGATCAACAGTCGCCTTGCATTGCGGGGATAGAAGGTGCTCAAGCTTTATGAAGTCGAGGGCGGGCCGCAATCCAAACCACGGTTTTGGAGAAAGGACGCGTGGAGGCTTAAGGTGAATTGCGGGATGAAAAGTAGTTTGGTCTCAAACCACCTTTGAGCGTGCCCGCAATCACCTGTTTGCGTGAGGTCATTGCCCAAGGTCACCTCTAAGGAGGAGCCAAGGAAAAGGGGAGAGTGGACTTGCTAAAGTCCCGAAGTCCCGAAGTGATTTGGGACCGTCCATTGTCAAGGAGGACAGGTGACGTAAGATCCATAACTTCGAAAGTTTATGGACAAGGAGAAGGAGAAACAACCGAAGTAAATCTTGGCCGTTGATCTAAAAGGGGACGCGTGGTGCTAGATCTGGAACTCCAGATACGAAGCACTCCAGAGGAAAGTAGATGGTGAAAGTGCCGAAGTCCCGAAGGAGATCTCAATTGTTGATCGAGGAGGAGGTCAAAGGACTGTTGATCTGGTATGGGTCGAAAAGAGCCAAAGTTCCAAAGAAGATCTGGACCATTGGATCCAGAAGAACGCGTTGAAGAAATCAATGTATTTTGGGTGAAAGCACTCTGGGAGAACGCGAAGGACGAAAGTTTGAAATTGTTGAAGCCCGAATAGCCGAAGCAGCTGGGAGCCGTTGATCTGGGTTGGACAGGTGTCACCAGATCATGAACTTTGGAGAATCGTACTCCGGGGTTTTTATGAAGTTGTGTTTCAGAATGTTCTGAAGCACTGAAGCCTGAAACGTCTAAGGGCCGTTGATTTGGAAGGGAGCTACGTGTCGACAGATCGTGTAGATATGGGATTTCATGTGGAAGGAGGAGAGATAGCAACCGTTGATTGCGGATCATTGCCAAGGAATTGGAGATCGACAGATGAGCTAGATTGCGGGGCCAGAACTTGCTCAGATGTTAAAAATCTGAGAGCGGGCCACAATTTGTACCACGGTTTTAGAAAAAGGATACGTGGCAGCTGGAGGTGAATTGCGGGGTGAAAAGCAGGTTGGTCTAAAACCACTCTTGCCTGTGCCCACAATCACACACTTATGTGAGGTTATAGCCGATGGTATTATGCAGGAAAGGGCTAATGAAAAAGGGGCTAGCACCTGAAACTTGGAGTTTTGGAAGCGCGCAGGACTAGCCCGCGGGTCTTTCAGGACCTGCGCCTAAAGGAGAAAAGGGGACATGTGTACAATTGTTTTGGGTTCAATCACGGGCTTAAAGAGTCAATTTGACTGAGAATATTGAAAGATCCTTTGACTGGGAGGTTAGCAGACCCCGCTGAGGTAGGGGCATTGCGTCGAAAGTGCTCAGGGCATGAATGATCATGCACCATGATCACAGTGGGAGCACAAGAAGATCTAGGAACCCGAGAAGAATTGTAGGCTTCTGGGATCAACAAGGAAAAGTTTTATAGGGAGAAAGAAGTCTCTACAATTTCTGTGGTAGCAAGTATGTTACATCTTGTTGGGTCAGCCAGAGGAAAGAATGCTTGTGTGTTTGCAAGTGTTGTTGGTGATGTTGTTGCATAAGGAGAGAAGCAACAGAGAGATGAAGTGTTGGTTATAAGTTTGATAAAAGAAGCATGAAATCTTCTAATGCCATCAGACTTTCAGGTAGTATAAAATTTATTAATGGCAGTCATGCAGGTATGAGTTTGTATTACTCTTTTTGCATAATTGCTGAAAGGAAATTTGGGTAAGAATTTCGTCAGCTAGAGTTATTATATAAAATCACAGGGTTATATTATTGAATGCATACCACTGGATGTGGTAAAGGATGAAGGCCTGTATTAATTCAAAGAATTTTAGCTTATGAATGCACACACTGACATAGAAGAATGTCATGTTAATTTGGTTATGGGGTAGTAACCAAAGAATTAAAGATAAGAACTGGTTATAGGAATAAATGCGAGTAAGCTAGTCATGTATGAGACTAGGAATTGGTTGGATATGGAAAGGTATGGATATGGAAAGGTTATGAGCCACATGGGTACTAAAATATTCCTACCTTTAAATAAAACTTGGACTGCAACCTTTTTGCTAACACTAATGAACACCATAGAATTATATTCTTAGTGTAGTGTTCGGGTCAAAAAGGAAGGCATCCAATTAATTGGGAAGACAATAGGAAGTGTGTGGAGAATGTGTCAACACATTGGCCATAATTCTAACTCACGGATGGTAAGATACATGACTGAGATAAAGAGCATTATGTAAATCAATACAAGGGTGCATTGAATAAATAGGCATTGAGAGTTGTACTCATGTCTAGTAAGGAGCATAGTTGCACTCATACATGATGGAATTTTATACTTAAATGCACTTTGCTGAATGCATTTTCTGAGTGCATGTATATATGTTTTTGACATGGAAATAATTATACTAATGGTGGAAATGTTGCTAACTCAGGAAGTTGAGAACATTTTAGGAACTGTTAAACATTGCAATAGGAAAATTGCAAGGTAGGTAGTCACAAGACTAATGACTACATAAAAATTTTGTTTTCAGAAAATTGAAATAATAAACTTACTGTTATTAATTATGAACATGCATATGCATAGAATGATGAGTCATTCTATTTGGTTAAATTGTTTGGTAATTGTGATTGAATTGCTAGGTGTAGGCAATTCTAAAAGCATTGCATAAGGTGTTGTACATGTTGAATTATGATGTATAGGAAATACTAACAATTGTTGGCGGTATGCAAGATGAAGCCTTGCAGGAAAATAGTATGCAGTTTGGTGCCTATGGAAAACCACAAGGATGGTTGCATTTATAATTTGGCAACAACCAAGAAGAATTATGAAATGAAATTTCTTGTTTTGGGGAAAAAATTGAATTTCTTTTGAACTAATTGGAGTTCCTAAATGAATTCTTTTATGTTTACTCATGATAACTGCATGTGGGTGATGTAGATGAGATGGTGTTGATTAAAGTTAGAATGTGGACTACAAAGAGTAGCTCGGGGAAGATGCTAATTGGAAATCTTTGAGGGAAGTTGGAACTCCGGGAGCCACGGTGCTCTGAGACTTCCTGAGGCAGACTGTTGCTGAAGCCCAAGGAAAGGGAGGTGTAGCAGCTGATGGACTGTGTGACAGTGAAGGTGTACACTCCTGGGGTGGGACAAGCATGTGGGGAATGAGAGACTATTGGTTGGAGTGCTGCTGAGGTTTGGTACCTTGGCCTAGACCATGTTGATATGGAAGTCTTCTCAATCAAAAGATAAGTACAATTCTCTAATTATTGTATGTTGTGTATGTTGTATACAGGTTATAATGTTATTAAAATTGTCTGTATATACATATATATATTGCATATACGCTTGCATTACCTGCATCCATGACTGTACATAATGTGTTTCATATTTCATTGCTTAAGAAATATATATACCTGATGCTAATCATGTAATCGATTGGAATGTGATTCAGGGGGAGCAAGAAGGTGTCTTACAAGTGCATCCGGTGCGCATATTGGACTGGAAGAGCAAACAACTCCAGAATTGATCCATAGGGCATGTAAAGGTCCAGTGAACTTGGTACGGTCTTGAGGACGAGACATGAGAGCATGAGGATGCTATGCAGGCAGAATACCCGCATATTTTTGAAGATTTTGGAAATATTGCTGATGATGTGTGAAAGTTGCACTGAGGACAATGAAAAAATAAGGGGAGGGGATTGTAATACCCCAAGGACGTGCTCCAATTATATTATGTATTGTAATCATGTTTATAGGCTGGTGAGCCAAGTGTATATAAGCTGGTGGGCTTATGTGTTATTTGGGCTAGAGAGCCTAGGTGCTAAAGGCAAGGAGCTTAATTTTGTATATGTAATTATGCATATCATTAATAAAATATAAACATCCATGCATGCAGACCGACCATGAAGAAAGAGTGATGGGGGAATAAGCTTCCACAAGGTTGGGTAAGGGAGGAGGCTAAGTGTGTGGGACTAGGGGCTAAGCTAGGGGGCTTACCTCTAAAGGGGATAATAATTTATTATTATTTCCTAAAAGACTAAGGTGGTCAATTGACCAAGTGTTGTCCTAAGTTTCTAGAAAAGGAACGTATGCAAAATGGAGTGCATGCAGCTCCAGGAAGACAAATGTTGATGTGGGTGCATGCAGTTAAAGCTGAAGAAGTCAACCATGTTGGGGGTTTGCTCTTGTATTCTCCCATCCTTCGCCTGGGTTCACTTTACATTCTTCCAACCTCTGTGTGAGTTCACTGGTCATTCGGCCATCCAGAGTCTGAACCCGTTTTTCCTCTGTCGTGGGAAAACCCAGTGAGAACCCGTGGGAAAACCAACTTACTGAGCCGTGTCTTCCGTGAAGCCTGAGCATCCCGTATTTTTCTATTTCGTTCTGTGTCTTAGTGTGGACGGTTGCCATTTTTGGACGTCCATACCCAATTTCTGGTTGCTACTGTCATCCCTGTGTGAATGAGTGCTGAACCGTTGCTGTTGTCCTCACCTGGCTGGAGCTGAGTTGAGGAGTGTGTTGAAGAAGCGTGTTGTCAGGCCCGTGGTAGAAGAGGCAGTTGTCAGGCCTGTGAGTAACTCTCTCCAGGTGAGAGAGTCTGCTGGGAAGTGGTTTTCTCCTAGAGAGAGTCCAACACCAGCTATGGATCTCTGAGAATTCCTGATCCGGCCTGTTGCCGAGACCCAGAAAGGGAGGTGAAGCACTGATGGACTGTGCTTGTGAAGGTGTGTACTCCCGGGTGGAACATGCATGTGGGGAATGAGAGTCTGTGAGTAGTGGGCGTAAGAAGGCTCCTAGAGAGAATCCTTCCGGTTGCTTTGTGCAGTTTCTTGTAACCTCAACCTAGTTTAGGATTCCCTTGCCATGGGTGGAGCTTGGTCCCAGCTCAGGGGTGACCCACTGCTGAGCATGATGAGCAACGAGGTCTATGGTTGGGAGGTTTGTGGAAGGTCTACATGTAGTTGGTGGATTTATTCCAGTTTCAAAGATAAGTATCATCATGTGTTTAATTTCAATTAAAATGCATGTCTGTGATGCTTGTAATATTATCATGTATTCCGTAGCAAGTGGATATATTGTTAATTCTATTTATAGTCTATATGATGGCAGTAACTCTATGTTAAATGTGTTAATTTGATTTAATGCATATTATATATATTTATATGTGAATGTTCCACAGTGGTAGCATTACCTGTTCTCTATGGAGGGCCGGAGATGCTATAGTTTGGTATCAGAGAAGCCAGGGCTAAGTTAAGGTTGTGTTGGTAGAATTACCCAGTCTTTGGAGGTCCGAGGATGTTACAATATGGTATCAGAGCAGCCAAGGCTAAGTTAAGGTTATGTTGGTAGCATTACTTGGTCTTTGGAGGGCCGGTGATGTTACAAATCTGACCCGTTTTTCTTGAGAATTCAATCAAATTCAGAAGGTCCTCTCCCAATGATATCAAAACATACTTTGTAGAATTTGATTGGAAAACCATCCATACCTGGGATTTTATCCTTCTGAAATCTATGAAGAATTTTCTCCAGGTCATCCTTTGTGATCTACTCCATGAGTTTATTATTATCTTCTGAGTTGATGAATCTAGGAAAGAGACTCATCGCCCTTATGATAGCATCTATATTGACCTTGGAGTCAAATTTGAAGAGATATTCAAAGTGTGTTGTGACTTCTTGGGCTATATATTCAAAGGAAGATGCTTTTGAGCCATCCATTCTATCAATAGACTAGATAATGTTGGAGAGTTTCCTTCCATTTGTAAAGTGATGAAAAAACTTTGTGTTTTCATCCCCAACTTGTAACCAGAGTGACCTTCTTCTCATTCTCCTCTCCTTCTCTTTGTTTTGAAGGATTTTACTTTTGTGTATATCTAGGGTCTTATATTCCCCCTTCGTCTCCACTGAGAGAGGACCTGAGGTTTCTGACTCTTTCCAGGAATTCATCTTGTCTTCAATTTCATACATGGCTTTATTTTTTGCCTTCTTTCTCTTTTTGTTATAGAAGATGGAGGTCTCCTTTTCTCTTCTTAATATTGACATAAATTATATAGATGGAGATTCTGGGAGGAGTGGATTGAAGGGAACCCAACTTTCCTTGATGGATTCTAAATAAAATTGGTATTCTAGCCAAAGAGGATTGAATTTGAAGGGATTGGGGGCTTTCCTCCCTTCTCTAGTTAGTTATAGTAGGATAGGGTTGTCATCATAAATTCCTCTTGGATCCACTCACTTCTTGTAGTGGAGGGATCCTTGAAGAAAGGGCCTTGACAAAAGGAATCTATCAAGCCTTTTAACAACCCTATCATCCCCTGATAGAATATTCCTCCAAGTTGGGATGTATTTGATAAGTTGAATTTCAAACATCCCTATCTCATCCAAATTCTCAATGAAAAAATTAGAGTGGGGGTATTTCTGGGCAGAGAGAACCCAAATTTCAAAGTCACCTAGAGTGAAGTTCAGGTCCCCTCCAATGAAAACATAATTCTAATTTGTCAAGGTTAAATTGAAGAACTTTTGCTAGAACTCTCTTCTGTCTGAATACGACCCATAGATGTTGGTGTAGAGGAAATCGAGATTTAACTCTTTGGATAAGAAATGAGTGCCCAACATTGATGTAGAGGCCCAAGAGTTGAGGAGTTTTAGAGAGGATTTCCTCCAACCAGTGAGAATCCCGCTTGATTTACTAGATGAATCTAAAGCTAGGAAGTTTTAGTCTCGAAGGAATTAGTGAAGGAATATACTGCTTTTCTTCCAGTGATCATAGTCTATTGAAGGAGAAGAATGGAGGGAGAGTGAATATCTATGAGTTGTTTGATGGCTAAATTTTTTGCAGGGTTGGCCAACTTGCGACAATTGTGGGATAGAAAAATAATTTTGCAACTTGGCCAAGGCAATTTCTCTAAGGGCCCCAAGAGGAGTTTTTTTTCTTTCTGGAACAAACTTTGGTGCTGGCTTGTTTTTGTGTGATTGCAAGAAAATACTTTCTTCCCCTCAAAGGAGGTTTCTGGTGTTACGAGGAAAATATATCTATGGCATGGGGTAAACCAAAACAAACGAAAATGAATGCATAAATCAACTCTAATATCAAGTATGTTATATAAACAAATATGCTAACAAGACAAGATAAAAATTCTACCTCATCTAGATGTTCAATGAAGTCCACCGTTGAGCACTTAACTCAAAGAAATACACCTAAAACTTGTCCTCAACAACCAAGAAACACAAGAATATGGTGATAATATATAAATTTAGCACATTCAATAGCATAATCCATCAATATTCATAACAAATATTTCCATAGAATAACAATTCAAATATTTGCAAGACATTAATTGGATGAGAAAAGAGTATTTCTATTAAAATGTAATCAATACAAGTGTATGAATTACAAACTTTCATGTCGGCACGGTTCAGAACCGAGAAACTAAGTCCCTTCTAGCTGGGCCTCCACCACTTCAATCCTCCACCAAAGACAATATCATATAAGAGAGACAATGAGGTTCTCAATCAAGTAGGGAAGAGCTTGGGGGTTGAACAATGTGTTCAAACTTAAAAGGATAAAGGGATGCATACTCAATACAAAGTGAATAATTTCTCCACAGTAACTTTGTTCTCAAAGTTGAATTCTTCTCCTCTTTTCCACAGCTTGGATATGGCCCATTTATAGCCTTCAAATGGAACTGAAGGGCTGAGTCGAAACGTTTCTAGTATATGGAAGGTCAAGGATCATGGATCTTGTGACGTGACATGGAAACGTGACACGATTTTTTAAGTTTGGGCACAAAACCCAATGTACGTGGGCTGTAATGGTGCAACCTATGTATACACATGCTGTATAATAGTTAGGGCAGGTATATGTGGAAAAATATTATTCTTACCTCTGGGAACTACAAAAAATGGACTTCAAGTATGCATAGGGAAATGGAAAAAGGCCTTCTGAGCAAATTTGCATAGGGTGAGGTAAATCTTGCCATAACATCTGGTCTGGAGCTTCAATAGCCCCTAAAACACCAGTAACACCTTGGAAGGAAGAGGATTGTGAGTTGGAGAGGGAGCATAGGTTGTATTTTGGGGGAGGGGATGGGGGCAAGGAAGCAGGGGTAGGAGGAGGTTCAACTAGGGTCGGGGAAGGAGAGGGGATCGAGGGACCATGGGAGAATAAGAGGAAAAGGGGGGTAGAGTGGGAGCCTAAGAGGCATAAAATGCCCAAGATAAAGGAGGAATCTGAATAACTTCAACCTATGGACGCTGTAGCTAATCCACTAGAAGTACTAGAAGAAAAAAATGGAAAAAATATTGGGGAAGAAGGAGAAAATTTACTCGAATGGTCTCCAGTGGGCTCACAACATGTGGGAGGAGTAATGTCACTTTCCAGTGCTTGAGGAGCCAGGGAAATATCCACTGCCTGACGATTCTTTAGAGAATCCGAGTGTTTCTCTACCGAGGGTCGCTTCTTGGAAGAAATTTCACCACCAATGGAATTTTTTGCCCAACAAAGTCTTTGATCCACTTTGTTGCAACCCCTGGCATTATGTCCATATGAGTGGTAGTGGCCACACTTGAAGGGGATTCCCTCACAGTCTAGGGTTTTCTTGATGGATTTTCCTTTGAAAGAGATAGTAATTTCCTCTGCTAATCTGTCAAGCAACTTGATGCCAACCAAAATACGAGCCATTCCCATATACCTCAAGGTGATGTAGGAGCAGTCGACTTCGTAGAAATAACCGATAGTGTTCCCAATTTACTTAATATAAAATCTGACCAGAAGATAAGGGGAAGGCCTGGGAACTAAACCCAAACATGGGAGATTTCAACTCTTTCGGAGGTGACATCAAAATCAATGAGCCATTTCTTCAGGAACAACATTTGTGCTCCAAAATACCAATTGACTGCAAGAATTTTGTGAGTATCTAGGTCCGAATGAAATGTCCAAACCATCCATCCCTTGGCAAGGACTGAGTATTTTGGGACATATCCCAAAACATGAAAGAAAGAAAGTACGCAGAGTATTTGCAAAGACCCTCGTACTAAATAATCTCCCAACTAGAGTCTCTTCCTGCATTGCTACGATTTTTTTGAGCTGTATGTTTTCACTGAGAACTAGGTTTGTGATTCTCACCTTCCTCTTTAGGAAACATTTTTCTTTCCTTCTATCTGCCACGTTAGCAACACAAGTGCTAGATATAGAGAAGGTCATAGGCCCTGCGAGGTCCTTGTGTAGAATGTCTTCTAAGAGAAATTTCCCAATAAATCCATTTGTCTATGGGGGAGCTTATTCCAATAAATTTTCAAAAGATGGATGATAGTACACAAATCCATTGGTGGTGGAAACATCATGATGGTGGGTGGACATGACATGCCGATCTATCACCGAGTCAAAATAGGTAGCAGGTTCGACGGACACTCGAGGTGATACCTAGTGTGACAAAGGATCCATCCTTGAGAATGATGAAGAGAATGTCCTGTCACAGAGAGTGCGAAGAAACGCACGAGTGTGAGGTTGGGAAGTGACTATGGTAAGGGTTTGTCAAGTTCTAAGGGAGGGAGGTGGTGTCCGCTGAGGGATCTTTAGATCCGAGTGCACATGTTGAGAAGGATGATGGGACCAGAGTGGACCAAACGTTAAAGCCAAGAAGGGGGTCCTCCATGTAGTCTAATATCTCTTTATTGTCATAGACCATCATGGCATGACCTAGCTAGAACTTCGAATGGGGCGTCAACCACTGATGTCATGTGAAGGGCCTGGAAAAACCCTAGCTTCCCAAAAACCGTGTAGATCTCTTGAAACCAATCATAAAAACCATTCATTAAGTTACCTATTCTTTTATACTTTCCGAATTCACAGTGAAGTTGATGAATGCCAAATCTAGATTTAATAGGTTTGTATAAATTTGACATATTCAAATATGTAGAGTGGGATTGTGTATTTTAATTACTCTATAATTTCATTTAGTTTCATTGTTTTATGCTTGATATTTTTTAATTCATAATTCAATTTCTACTTACATTTTCACACACCCTCAATAAACAATAATTCGAAATACAAACAAATTTAATAAACCTAAAAAAACAAAACCAGTAGCCAACACCACAAGAGGGATGAATCACTATTAAGGGTAGACAATCTAATTTGGAGTTTCATCTCTAAATTATCATGAACATTTATGAAGGGAATTTCCCATGTCAACATTAACCTAGGAGGAGAAGAAAGGACATGAAGAGAAATGAGGATGAAAATGAGGGAATTTGGGTTTTCATGGTTCTTTATTTTTTATTTTTAAATCTTAAATAAAAAATAAAATACTTAATGAGGGAAGCGAGACAAGGAGGAAAGTGGTCCTCATGTCACTTATGCAAAATGGTAGATTGTTTTTATTGTATTTTCATAAAAAATAGGGTTCATGTAACTTAATTCAAAATTTAGAGTGTATGGAAATTAGGTTCTTTCCAAATTTTTTCCAATAGCTAATAATAAATAGTGTGCACTTAATTTCGTTTATTTACTTATGATGGAGTGTGTAAGTATGATCATCGAAGATAGACTATGGTGTGGCATCTAGAGGATAAGACCATCACATCAAGAGATCAATGAGTGGATGTTGAAACCATAACAAAGCTCATAAGTGACCCTCTTACTCAAACCGAGAACCTTATAAAAATACATAGATAAACAATATTTAAACCTATACCACTGCTTGGGTGAGTTCCTCTATGATCACAATACAAATGAATCATTGGAATAGGTACAACATGTTGTGAGAAAGAAAACAACCATGTAAATATTGTTGAAAAACCAAGTTGTTGGGAGGCTGGTATGTCTAATATATCTCAATATTGATGTTTATTCACGTGAGCAAGTGAAAAGTGCCACATTGTGTCATTATGTGTAGGTATTTTGTAGGTGGGTGGCTTGTATATTACTAAAACCCTCTCACTTAACAAGTGAAATATGGAACTATATTGGTTGAAGGTTAGGAAGAGAATTCCACCTTTATAAAATGGTCACCTATCATCACCCTAGTAGAAAACCTGAAGTTTGACTTATATTTTAACATGGAATGAAAATTTAAACTCTTCCTTTTGTTATTATAAGTTTCAACCTGGAACATCATACTATGTTGACAACTTGTTGTGACATCGTTAATACAACTATGGATCTTAAAAGATGATATATTGATCTACTTGATTGAGTGAACTAGATTCTTAACAGAGGCCTAGCCATAAGTAAAACATTGTATCGACATAAGGGGACATTGTTCAATGTGGGTTGAGTTAAAATAACCTAGGATGACCAACCCAAGCATTATAAATGCACAATCATTGTGATGGAGGAAACAATGAATAACAAGACACCATAAGATTGGATTCAAGAGAAAGTTGACAAGGTTTAGGAATTGATTGTGTATTTGGTTATGAAAAGGACCAAGAGTTATACTATGTTATATAATACATACATAGGAAAATGGAGGCTTTAACCCAAACCGAGTGTAAATTTGAAATTTCCATAGCGAAAACTATATGTAAGTTAGATCAAATCATCAATTTTATCAATGCCAAGTGTTGACGTAATTTATATATGAGTAGGGAGTTTCATGAATGAGGGTTATATAATGAACCTAAAATTGAGGTTCATAAATGATTTGTAAATCGCCTTGGATATTCTAATGTCATCTCACCAAAACATATCTAAACTTAAAGCTACTATAGTAGTTAAATGCTCGATTGTGTGACTACTTTTTTGTATTTTTAAAGTTTTAATAGAAATAAAATGCACCAATTAGATTCTTTAAAAAATTATGACATAAAATTGAACTATAATGGAAAAACCATACACATTGGAACAATTTTTTTTTCCCTAGAAACCCATATGGGAAAACAAACATTGAATGAAGGATTGTACCTTATGTCTTTTTGCTATAATGGAGATTACAATACAAAATATAAAACAATACAAGTTTATTATGAAGCTAAGAAACACTACAATATTCTATAGTCCTATACCATATGCTTCTATCTCTTTTCTCTATTTTAAATATCTCCTCCACACTCCTACTCATAATATCCTCCTCCTGCTAGGTTTTTGATAACTAGAATTAGGGTTAGTTTTTGGGTTTTGATCCACACTCCTACTCATAATATCCTCCTCCTGCTAGGTTTTTGATAACTAGAATTAAAGTTAGGTTTTGCCTTGAAACCTCTGAATCTCCATGATGCTTCTAGAAGTTTCTGGTGGATTCACACACATTACTAACTCCCCATGTTTGAATAATGGTGTGTTTACATGGCTACCACTTGTATCTATAGGGAAAATATTGACGATTACCTTGCCAAGGACAAAACTTTTACATAAGATCTTTATTTTAGGCACACATAATATCTTTGGAAAGATATCAATGAGAAGAATAATTTCCTCCAATGTTTATGAAAGCCTACAACAATTGTTAGCTCTCTCAAGGCCATAAATTAATTTTTAGGACCCCAAAAATGCATTGGAAGTTGATGTCCTGAAATATGACAAAATCAACACCATCTCTAAGATGTTCCAAATTCTAATATCCCTAGTTTAGATAATCAATAAATTCATATTATACTTATGTAGATCTATTTCAAATCATTCCTCTCCATTTTGCGAGGATTTTGGTCTCCAAAAGATTTCGTTTTGAAGGAGATGAGGAAATAACACCTCAACTTTTCCTTGGAGTACCATTTGTCCTTGGACAGTAATTGACCCTTCAATCCCACCTAGAAAAGTTTTTATTGTCCCTTTCTAGTCATTCTGATCTTGTTTTGTAGAATTGTGTCCTCTAGTAACTATGCATATGTATATAGTGTCAAATATTCAATGTAAGGTAAGACTTGACACTCTTCATCCTCATCGATCGAGCATGGATGGCTCATAGAGTTTCAGGTTATGTACATTTACTACTAATTAAATGTGCATATAAGGTGAAACATTGAGTCTGTAAGCATGGTTTCCTACGTTCTCCAATATTTCTAAAGTTCCACATCTCAAGGCTTAAATTTTCTTCCATAGTCCTTGTAACCTTTCCTTATTAAGGTGTAACCAAAATTTTCCTCCTACTTGGAAGGCCTTCTAAATCCCTTTTTGATCATGTCAGGCCTTGTATTTCTCCTTGGAATTATTCGATTTCTCTTGAACCTATAGCTATATTTTCCTTATCATCTCTATGAATGTTTAATCCTCCAATGCCTCACTTGAGGTTAATGTCCCTACTTCAGGTTGTCCATATATACTAACTAATGGTGACGGTGATAAATATCCAAAAAAATCTTAAAGGGGATTGACTACTAGAAGTGTGGACAACCCCATTATAATAATGTTGTGTGTAAACCAAATTTTCATCCCAAGTCTTTGGACGCTTCTAATTGTAGCCTCTCATAATCCGAACGAAAGTCCTATTTACTATGTAACCTTTGTTTGTGGATGATATAAAGTGGATATTTTCAATTTAGTATCCAACTTCTTACCTAATTAAGTCCAAAATATAATGATAATTCTACTATTACTATAGAAAATGATGCTCCTTGGAATCCCAAAGTGCATCCAAACCCTTTCAAAGCGAAAGGTTGCATCTTCTTGTCCTTTGATGGTATTCTTACAAGCCATCAAGACATGTGTCTAGTTGAACATGTCTACTACCACATACTAGTAGTCATGCCCTCTTCTTGTCCTTGGAAAACCTTCAACAAATTCCATGGATATAATTTCTCATGGCCTTGTAGGAATTGGTAGTGGATTGGATTTCCTTTTCTTCCTATTACTAGGCTTGATAGTACAACATAAATCAAACCCTTTGATAAATATAACTACTTCTTCTTGCATATTTTTTCCAATAAAAATACCTCTCGAAGTTATCCATAATATTCTTGAGACCAAAATAACCATTAAACTTGGAGGTGTGAGCCTCCATTAACAATTGTACTATTTCTTCCTTTTGTACACAAAGTAATCCATATTAAAGATGGTAGTCAACATATGCTTGTTCTTTTCATCCTTTCAATTACTGATACATCCCCATAAATCCAACATATTCTACATAATCCTCTCTGTATGCTTCATGGGTGAATGGATCCATGTGCATAATGGATCCCAAAGCTGTTATTTTTGGTGCTATTGGTCTAGTTAGAAAATTAACCAACTTGGTCATAGTGCCCTTTTAATATTTAATTGATAGATGAAATTTTTATACAAATCCCATCCATTTATAATGTCTTTCTTGTTGGAGATTAATCTAGACCTCCAAGCATTATAGAGGCCTATGATCAATATTGAGGATGGTCACTTAACCAATAGATAGTGATTCCATTTCTTTAATGATTGAACCAAGGCATAGAGTTCCCGGTTTTCATATGTAGGGTAGCTTAATACTTCTCTATGGAGTAGCTCAAAATGGTAGCATATTAATCTACACCTTGCATACAAACTATTCTCATAGCATACCCCCTAGACTCAACTTTTACCTAAAAAAACTTCTACAAGTTAGATAGTGTTGGGACCGAGGCTTGACTAATCCTTTTTTTTAGTTCTTCAAAGAATTTTTGTTGATTTTCAATCCATTATAAACTCTTAACATTGGTTGTTATAGCATGAAGTGGTATGGCCACAAGTAATATTCATGCTACAAATTTTCTTAAATATTGAAATTTTCCACAAAATTCCTAACTTCCATGACATTAGTAGGAGTGGGACATTTAAGGATGGCTTATATCTTTGCAAGATCAATATTCAACACACCTACACCAATCTATGCCATAATTACACCAACCATTGCTTAGTGTTGTCCCCTAATATTTTCCCCTTGGAGAGTAACGATACTAGGGCATCCATAATCTGCTTTAGGTATCAAGTTGTCTCTTGGATCAGATGGGTTATCCCTTATTTAAATTCAAAATGAATTGCCCACTACCACCTTAGCAATGCCTCTACTTTATATCAAATTTGAAGTTGCCATATTTCATTGAAGCTCTTGTAATCTAGGTTTTTCAATAACCTCAAAAAGGAAAAAAGACAATGGTTTTTTAATTATTAGTTTGGAGACATAAGTATAAGGAGAAAGGACATATCTAAGACATAAATAGGCATAAATCACTCTGAAACCCTTTCCCATCAGACACCTTTATCCCAAACTATAAGAAATGTATCAATTTATAAGTGGAAGATGTAGATGCTTTTAAAGTATAACATTGATCTATAATTTCATAGGGAGTGGAGGTGTTATTCAACCATATATTTTTAGAAGGAAAAATATAATGGATTCTTTAAATAAAAATACAATAGTTTCATGAAAATCTCATGAGAATAAATAACAAAGAATGAACCTCAATACATAACATAATATTTTCATTTATTTCTTGAAGGAAAAAATTGATTACAATCTTGAATAGATCAATATTCTATGAGTTACTATAAGTCTTAATGATGAAAAATATAGTTGTAAAGGGGGAACAACCAAAAAATTTCTTCAATACACACTTTAAATTTCCTAGAAACAATAACAAGGGTGCCGAGCCACTAAATTCTAACAATATTCCTTATACATTTACAATTCATAGTTAAAATATCCATATTGGAGACGAAAAAGAGGTGAAATACAAATAAATATTACTTGACCAAGAGAAATAAAATTGGATCTAGATGGTAGAATCCTATGGCATAATTCCTAGGTTTTGGATGTGCTTATTGCTTCTCTTGGTTTATTAGTCTCTTTTCCTTCCTCCAAATTTTTTCTTGCCTTTTTAATGAATAATAATGCCCTTATTATTCATTTATGGAGATCAAATTCACAACCCTAGCTAGTCACCAAGTTTTATTTTGAACCAATTAGCTTTCTCCCTTATCTAATTATCACAATTCTATTGGAACTATAGAAGATTCCATTAACTAACTTTTTGTTGATGTTGGTTGGTTTAAATCATAACTTAAGCTTTGAGATGTTACATTTATTCCAAAATCCATATTATTTTTTGGTCTCTTAAGATATTGTGGGGGGCACCACATCATAATTTTTTTATAATAACCCTCCAACAAAGTTTGCATTCCCTTAATAGTCTTGATTTCTCTTTTACTTTTTGGGAAAATTACAAAGCATTCAACCTGAGTAACCATTGACATGCTCCTCTTCATGGAAATACCTTTCCAACAAGACTTATTTTTTTCTATTTGAACACCCATAGCCCATGATATGGGATTTGAAAGTTGAAGATTCAACCATTCTTGATCTTTGATCCTTCAACTTTAACTCTAGGATTTCAAGTATGTAGTTCATATCCCACACACATCATGTAAACAACCACTAAATTGTTTATAAGAAAATCAACTCTTCTTCATTGATGCGTGTCGAGTTAGAGTCTCCATGTACCTCCTCCTTCAAAGATATCATGTGTAAAATTGTTTTCCACATCACAATACCCATGTTACCAATCATCAACTTAGGTCATCCCTTGTGTTATCACTGACATTTCATCCGCAAATGGTTACAGGAATCCGACATCTCCAAAAACCTATTAGTTCATTCATAGCCCCAAAAATGCATTTCCAAAGGGCACAAACTGTACAACTGGTTAAAAAATTAACATGCACAAAAGAACTACAGGAAGCACGCGCACATGCACAGGTCAGAAACGTCAGAAAAGCTCACATTCTCCCGATGCGCGATTGTGTACGCAAAAATCCGCGCACACTTGAGAACGATGCATTTATGGTTCTTGTTGGCCCCTCACCCACTTCTGGTTCAACTCCCAAGTTGATTTTACCCTCAAATTCGAGCTGAATCCGAGTGGGGGGCTGGTCAAAGACCTAAGGGTGCCCTAAAGGGCCCCTTGTTCACACTAAAGACTGGTTGGATAATGACTCAAATATTTTCTATAAAAAGAGGCCATGGGTGCACTATGAATTCAAGAATCTATTTGTATTTTTATGCTTCCTCCATTCTCCTACAAGGAACCTCTTTCCTTCTTGGAGCATACTAGCATCATTTCATTGAGCTATTCACCTCACCTCTTGAGGGAATGAGCTTTGGATTTCTTCACCATTTCCTTTCTAGTTTGTCATTTGTAAGAAGAGCTCTCACATAGGGGATTCAAGAGCCCTCCCTTAGAGGAAGAGGGGACCCATAAGTCTCCCTTTCTTTTTGGTGTTTTCCCACTAATACAATCTATCCCTTGGTGGCATGAATATTGGTCAATTGTTTGGTTGATTTTGGTTCTAATTTCCTTATGAACTTTAGTTTTGTTTCTTTAGTTGTTATTATCTTAGTTGGTTGTTTATTTCATGTGATTGATTCATTTTATTCATACACTAATTTTTGTCCTATTCAGCTGACCCAACTGGACTTGCAAGTGTCCCTCTTTTTCTCATTCAAGTGGCGAAAATGATACAACATATTGGCGACCATACTGGGGAAGGTATCAATTTCCTCCCTATTTGGGTTGTTTGAGCACTTCTTTCTGACTTATTTACCTTGCAGGGATCATAATCAGCCCAGTCCTACCTGCAAAAAGCTAAATTCGGAGCTAGAATATGAGAATTTCATTCAAAGTTTTCTTCCCGGCCGCGTATCAGAACATGCATGGGTTTTTCATCCCACAAGCACGTCTTTTGAGCATGTGCGCCAACAACACTGTGTTTCTCAGTGCATTCTGTGCACGGTGTGCCAACATGTCATTGTTTCTTTGCGCATGGTGCACTAACAGGTCACTCTTGCAATTCCTCTCAACACTCTTCCTTACAATCGTACTCCCAGTAGAAGAAACATTGATGTATTTCGACTATACGTATGCTCCTAACCTCACACCTCAGGGGGCATGTGTTATCACTGAAATTTCGTCCGCAAATGGTTACAGGAATTCAACATCTCCAAACACCTATTAGTTCATTCATAGCCCCAAAAATGCATTTCCAAAGGGAACAAACTATACATCTAGTTAAAAAATTAACATGCGCAGAAGCACTACAGGAAGCGCGCGCACATGCGCAGGTCAGAAATGTCAGAAAAGCGCACATGCGCCCGATGCACGACTGTGTACGCAAAAATCCATGCACACCTAAGAACGATGCATTTATGGTTCTTGTCAGCCCCTCACCCACTTCTGGTTCATCTCCCAAGTCGATTTGACCCTCAAATTCGAGCTGAATCTGAGTGGGGGGCTCGTCAAAGACCTAAGGGTGCCCTAAAGGGCGCCTTGTTCACATGAAAGACTGGTTGGATAATGCCTCAAAGATTTGCTATAAAAAGAGGCCATGGGTGCACTGTGAATTCAAGAATCTCATTGTATTGTTATGCTGCCTCTATTCTCCTACAAGGAACCTCTTTCCTTCTTGGAGCATACTAGCATCATTTCATTAGGTTATTCACCTCACCTCTTGAGGGAATAAGCTTGGATTTCTTCACCATTTCCTTTCTAGTTTTGTATTTGTAAGAATATCTCTCAGATAAGGGATTCAAGAGCCCTCCCTTGGAGGAAGAGGGGACCCATAAGTCTCCCTTTATCTTTGGTGTTTTCCCACTAATACAATCTATCCATTGGTGGCATGAATATTGGTCAATTGTTTGGTTGATTTTGGTTCTAATTTCCTTATGCTCTTTATTTTGTTTCTTTAATTGTTGTTAGCTTAGTTGTTTGTTTATTTCATGTGATTGAGTCATTTGACTCATACACTAACTTCTTTCCTGTTCAGCTGACCCAACTGGACTTGCAAGTGTCCCTCTTTTGCTCACCCAAGTGGCGAAAAGGATACAACACCTTGCCTTCCACGTGTCACTCTAAGATGACAAGTGAAATGCCATATGTCTTGCAATTATTGGTTGTTTCCATGATACTATGACTTCCATGTGTCTTCTTGTGGTTGGGAAGTGCCACCATATCCCACTTTATTATAGGTTCTCAACCTCCATCTCGTATGCTTAACCACCTTAGCATGAAATCCTCTATAGGAACAAGAGCCAATCTCGAGGCTACACAACTAGTTTGAAAAAATATACTTAGGCAATCCTAGATGAACATATGGGTGTCATGTGAATATTCGGAAAATAATTGATCTTGGAAGCACAAATATAGTTTCAAAACCTAGACTTAGGGGCTCCAAGATGAATAGATGGGTGCCATGTGCCCCTTTGGAGTCACAAAACCAGTTTATAATAACATACTTAGGGTCTCTTAGATGAATATATTGGTTCCATGTGCCCCTTTGGAAAACCCCCATGTGCCCAATAATCAACTTAGGTCATCCCTTTCCTACCATGTGTCACTCTAATATGACAATTGAACTACCATGTGTCCTGCAATAGTTGGTTTTTTCCATGAGAGTATGACTGCCATGTGTCTTCTTGTGGTTGGGAACTGCCACCGTGTGCCATGTTATTAAATTTTTTCAACCACCATCTCATATGCTTAACCACCTTATCATGAAATAATCTATAGGAATCAGATATGACATCAAGGCTACAAATCTAGTTTCAAAAACTAGATTTAGGGAATCCTAGATGAACATATGGGTGTCATGTGCCCCTTTGAAAAATAATTGGTCTCAGATAACAAAGCTAGTTTCAAAACCTATACTTAGGGCTTCAAAATGAATATATGGGTTCCATGTGTTCCTTTGGAAAACCCTCTTTTAGATCATAAATAAATGTTGGAAGGGGGGTTCTATTATAAATCGATAATCCTTATTAAATATACTTTGAAAATGATTGAAATCCACCCTTCCTTTCCAAAACTATTTGTCCATTCTTCACTAAAATCAAACCTTTTTTAACAAAAAAATTATAATATATATATATATATATATATATATATATATATATATATATATATATATATATATTATAATAAGTCATTTTAATTTCTCCAAAAAAACTAGTAAACCACATTAATATATTTTACAATATCTTAGGAATATGACCTTGATTTTGGATTGTGTTAGATTTTGGGTGACACTAATGCAAATGGATTTCTCATGAATGGATACATGTTATATTTCAACTCTTCCTTGACATGCATTTTTTTAAGGGAATGGAAATCTAGTTCCTTCAACTGTTTTTTTTAATGAGAAGTGTTGGCTCACTTGCACGCATCCTTCTTAATGCTGGGAGGTTGATGAAATAGGGTTCATCCAGAGTTGACCAACAAAACCCCAAGGCATTGCCATCTAAATCCACCCCAAGGAGTCGACATATAAATCCTCAGTCTAGGAATAAAGAATATCTCACCCAAGACGCCATGAGAGTCACATAGACCATCTGGCCTTGTGTCAGAGATGAAGGGTTAAACTACACCATGAATCCACTAAGGTTGACATTGACACATTTCATTACAGTGCATTATGATATTAATATCATGCAACATTACCATATTCATCCATTGAACTCATAATCAACACAATAAATGACAAGAATAGCAATAACTTTATATTATTTCCATTCAAACAGTGGTATACACGGACCATAAAACTCATAATTCATTAGGAACAATGTCCCGCTGGGCCATCAAGAAGTGCGCTCTACTTCCTTGGCCAATAAGGATGAGGGGGCACTCCTTAATTAGTATTGTAGTTAGTTTAAGATATTTCTATTGTAGACAATAGTTCACTTTATCACTTTCCGCTGCAAACGTTTAGTGCACTTTTAACAATTACTGTTGTAAGCACTTAGTTAGTTTCTACAACTTCTATTGTAATCAGCTAATAATGAGAAGGAAAAAGTCTCCTTGCTTATAGAAGGCGCTCCTCTCTCACTCAAGAAAATGTGATGGTTATTTTCTATTCTAATTCTTCTTCTCCATTTTCGTGTATGTTCTATTTTCTCTGCTCCATTTTATCTAATTTCTATTCTTCATTGCGCATTTTAGTTTTCTGTGTGTTTCAAATCTGAATTGCAGATCACCCGCACTCTCATACATTCTATCAATAATGAATTACAAGGCACCATGCACTTTCTATCAGAATCTGTACATAATACCAAGATGAGTCTATTACAGACTCCTTACAAAACTGTTCCAACCACATACAAGACTACTCTTTAGACTCACAACATGACTCATGCAAAAACATGCTAGACTGATTTATCTTCTTTGCTCTGCATTGCTGTAGACCTTAGACTCTCTAAAATATTTTCTTGTATATTTGATTCTCCTTTTTCTTTTCTTCTCTGCTCTGGCACTCTGTCACTTTCTCCTTTTCTCTACTCTCTCTACTGACTGCTAGTTCTGCACGCTTCTACCACCCGCATGCATACCACATAGCCTCTTTGGATTCATGGTAGTATTAACTAACTTGACAACTCATCCCTTAACTACTCCATTATCTCTTGTGATGCCTGAGTTAATCATTCAAGAATATTCTTGAATATCTTCTTCTTTACTCGGCGTGCATACAATATCTTCTTGATTCCTGGCACACATTGTAGAAATCTGACTGGCGTGTGTGCCTTATTTCATCCATCACACAATTGTTGTTGTGTGTGCAATAATGGAGTGTGTGCGTAACTATTCTTGTGCATGTGTAGAATATTTACCCCAAAAATTTGGGTGATAGTAGACCCCAAAACCACTAGTTGGCTCTTCCTTGCGCCAATGACATTGCTCACGGGGTTACTAATGCCACGAAATGAACCGTCTACATGAGTTCCTAAAGGAACTCTTGGAACCGACTGTCAAATTTGTTGAGGGTGGTGTGGATTTTTTGAGTGAGATGAACCACTTCCTTTGTATCAACCATTGTGATCTAGGGAGATTTAAGGTCAATGCTCTCCATTTTCTCAATCATGGGAGTGGCTGCAATCTACACGACTGTCAGCTGAGTATAGAAAACTTGGGCCTCATCAACTGCATCATTGGCCAAATCAGAAATATACTACTGCTCCACCCAAGAGACCATGATTTCCTTGGTTTTGATCATGATGGATGTCATATTGTATTGGTGCTTTCCCCGGGGTAGGGAAGCCAAACTATTCTTTTGCTGGGAGATCTCTACTTCGGTCATGCGAACTCTATCATCAATAGAAATAATTTCCAATGGATTATGCAAGTGGTTCCATAGAGTAAAACTATATTTTACCAACCCTGAAAAATTCTCAAGTAAGGCCTGGCCATTGTGGATGGCTTCCTCAACCACTACAATCTTTTTCCGCAGTTCCATATTAGCTAGTGTTGATTGTTGGATCCATGTGTCCAACGCGAGGTTCTACGTCTCCAAAAATTGAAGACGAGCCTTTTTGATCGAGAGTTTGAGATAAGGGTGAATGTCTAGAGCCTCCTCCGAGGTGTTAGGTATATATGCGTACAACTCTTAGACTAGACCCATGAGGTCATTAAAGGCGGTATTACTTTCAACATGTTGAGCCATTGTAGTTGCGTGTGATGAGACTTTAGTGTCATATAATTGTTTCAAGGCTTAGTGAGATTGTACCTCCTGTTGATAGCATGCCCGAGTCTGATCATGCACTGCAATTTATACAAAAGGAGGTTTCCCCCTCGAAGTGGATTGTATTCATTTACTTTTTATCATTTTTAAGGCGTGGGATCATAACATTTGGTATTAGTGCATTGATCCTAGGGTTTTTCTTCTTCAAGCGAGTCATCTTGGAATTTTCACTTAATTTTTTTTCTAGGACGGTTCAGATAATGAAACTTGGATATTATTTAGAAGACATATCAAGGTACTCATGGTTCAAATTTCAGCTTCTTGGTAATTACACTTTCAGAGATATACCCCATGGAAGACAACGTTTGTTGACTAGTCCTATAGCTAGTCTCAAATAGGTGTTCTGGGTAAAATAGTCATATATTATTCAGCGGGGATCCAAATTTTCTAAGACTAGTTACATTTTAAAGAGGAAACAATGCATAGTATGTTTTGTACAAATTTCAGAATCATGTATTAAATATTGGACACGTGGCATTATGTACAAGTTCACTCTCCCAGAAAGGACAAAAATAAATAAGGTTTGGGAAAGTTACCCTAACTTTCACTTGGCACATCCAATTTTGGTCATACTAGTGGCATTACAGAGAAGACATTTCATATCATTACAGGCCAAAATTTTAGACTCAGAAAGGATGAAATTTCATAAATACATCAGAAGGAAGGTCGACCAGGAGGAAATAATCCAAATTAAGGGCTTGAAAGGTACATAACTTACAATTGACATAACTTTTTATTGGAAGATCTGTTTTTGGTGATTCAAAATTTGTAATAAAGAGGAAAAAAGTGAGAATTATCATTTTCTCACATGGTTCCAAAGGCTCCTCCAAAATTTACTTCACCAACTAAACCTCCAGAGAGCTCAACCATGACTCGAGATAAAATCAAAGAGATTTATCACCAAATGGAAAAGAGGATCACTGAAAATAGGGAACAAATGGAACATAAGATGGATGAAACTATGAAAATAAATATGGCTGAAATGGAAAATAAGATGGATAATAAGATGCATAACATGAAAATGGATATGGATGAAAATTAGGAAGAGATGAAAATAAATACAGATGAAATGGAAAATAAAATGGATGAAAATAAAGTAGAACTACAAAAATCCATGAAGGAATTGCAAAATTACTTGTCTTCCATGATCTTCTAAGATATAGATGAGAGACTCCATAAAGGATATATCAAAATTCAAGGAACTAATAAAAGTAAGGGTAGTATTCAAGTTGAACAACTCGTCGATAATAAGCAATTTTCTAGTGGATTTAACTCTAATAGTGGAGTTAATTACGGTGGCTGCGTCCTAAATTCAAATTTCCCAAGAATGAATTAAAGAAGTTTGATGGAACAAAGGTCTTTACCTCGGTGAACCAAATAGAGAAATATTTTGAACTACATAATATTATGGATGATAAGAAAATGATTCACATAACAACCTTGAAATTTGAGATAAAACCATATCAATGGTATCAATGGGTAGTTAAAAGGAAGCCCCCTATTTATCATTATACTTGGGGTTTATTTACAAGAGACTTAGAAGAAAAATATGTGAAAGTGTGGGAATACGAATACTTTAGTCAATTGACAAGAATCAAGCACTTATGTGATACTAAAGATTATAATTCAGAATTTCAGGTATTGGTCATAAGGGTGGATGACATAAGTGATGAATACTTGTTGGAAGCTTAAATGGGTGGATTAAAACAATATATTAAACATGAGATTTTCTTAAGACATCATACAAATATTATGGAACCTATGTAATTTGCTTGTCATAATCAAGTCAAAAATAAGGCCACACTATTGGCTTCCCGCAACAACCCCCTTCTTTTTCTTTAATCAAAATCTAGGGTCCCTTTAAATTTTACTTGGATTCTTTGTTTGTTTCCCTTTGACTTGATTGGATTGGTATTGGTTTGCTTTGTTTCGAGGTTGGTTTGAGTTTATATTCTTTTCTTTTGTTTGGTTTAAATTTCATGAAATTCAAATGCCATTTCGTTTTTCTTTCTATAGAGTTTTGATGTTGATGGACGAGTTTCATAATTTGGGAGTTTGTTATTATCTCTTCCTTATTTAATTTATCTACTATGAAAATGGCTTGTTTGAAGACATGGATTAATAATAATGATTTTACATGAATAAATCTTATTGCGACACATATTTTCTATGACATTTGTTCACATTTGATCAAATTTGAATGAAGGAGAGACGAGCATAGAAATCTTAATTTAAACGAAAACATTAATTTTTATCAATTGTTTACTTTCGTTTAAATTATGATTATGTTTTCATATTTTGCTCATTAGCAAGTTTGTCTATTCTGAATAATGTGTTCAATACTTCATCAAATACTATCTTGGTTGGTTTCTCATTTTCACAAAATCATTTGGAAGGTTTAATTAATTAAATTCTTTTGTCATTTTGCATCTCATTTCAAAATAAAAATAAAAAAAAAACAAAAAAAATAATTATCTATCATTTGTTTGATTTTGTGGAAACCCAAAATTAATATTTTTCTCCTCTCCATCAACTTGAAGCTTCTAGATTTTTAAGATCATATCTGAAAGGAAAATATAACCAATATTTGTTTACAACTTATAGTTAGTTTTTAGTTTAAATTCATTTTAATTTTATTGTTGTAGATTTTGTTTTATTCACAATTTTTATATTTAGGTTATTAAATTGGTTTATTTTTGTTTCACAGGTTTCTATTATCATATTTAGTACGAATCTGATCATGGTTTGATTTTCTTATCTAAATACGTTCAAGATAATTTATCCAAAAATAACATTGGATTGCTGCAAATAATTTATGAGCAACAACAAATAAGATTTGAAAATGCATTCAAGAACATATAGACTATTTTGCAGGACTTATTGCTGCCAAACATTGAGAAATCTCAAGAAATGACTAAAAACCCATCTGCAGAACGAGCCCATTTAGCTTAATTAAGATATTTTCTCCAAACAAACACGCGATTTGAGAGATACCATGGTTTCTTTCTGAGACAAATTTCAGGTGGCAGAAATTGTTAGTGACGCCCAAACTGTTCATTCATTGCATAAATATATGAGAAAGTTCAGAGCCACAAGGAGATTTAAGAAATTCAGAGGAGGATTTTTATCCTTTATTTTGTATATTATTTATTTTGTAAACTTTTTCTTTTCAAAATGAGTAACAGATGGTTGGAATTTTTGGGAGAATGGACCAGTATTTTCAAAGAAGAATATGAAATTCTATATGGCTTAATGGATTTTTTCCTGTGAGTAAAAGGGTTTTGTTTTCATTATAATATCTTTTTATTATGGTTCATATTCTTTGAGTAATTGATTATGCATTGATTTAAATTAGCTTTAGTCTGTTTTATCAATACATGGTTAATTGCTATCATTTATGTATTAATTTTGTCAATATTTAATAACTATTATCCCAATTATCTTGGTTTTGGTGATTGTATTATTTTGATACAAACATTGTATTATATTGATTTTATTCATGTAATTCGGAATTGTAAAGATATAATTTTTCAATTGAGATTTTTTTTATTGTCGATTAATCTATTATATCTTCACTAAGAATCATGATTTGAAAGTTGTTCTTTCTGCATTTTAAATAAGATTTAAATTGTTAGTCAAAGTGATTTTCATCCTGACACTGTCACAATCTTAGAATTACACAACCTTCTGCTATAGATTTCTCTTAACAGACAGGTTGTTGGAGCAACGTTATGCACGAAGGAACAACCAAAAGTTCTCTTTAAATACTGGCCAATCATAGGTTAATGATTTTCTATTTGTTTTGATTTATATTTTGTGAATGTAAATTAACATTTAAGCTTAAATACTTTGTTTATTTAAGTTAAAACATTATTATTTACATTCATTTATTTTCGTTTTATTTTTTTTTTATTTTTTTTTATTTTTATTTTCAAGGTTAAAATTAGATTAGTAGTATGTTCTAAATCTATTTATTTTTTCCTAAGATTCGATTGTCTTGTACAACCTTAGTTTACAAGGTTTCTCCAAAATCTTGCACATGTTCATTTGTATATGTTGTATATAAAAGTGAGAATAGTGAATGTATATAGTAGATCTTCGTTAATGCATAGTTAGTTATTTTATTTTCGTAGTTTAGATTAGATCCCTTTATCGGATAACGAATCCGTTAAACCCATCAGAGGTAGTTATTCCAAACGGCTTGGGTTATTTAGACAACCTCGGACTGAACTATTCCCTTCCAGTTGACGGTGTGTCATAAACGTTGTCAACAAATGGTGCTAGAAGGAGGGAATAGGTAAATTTGATGATTATATGTTTTACCCCTCAGCCTGTCATGATTCCAGATTTATAAATTCTTCTTCTATGTCATCTTGAAATGCACTAGAAGGCAGTCCATACTGACAAGCTGGCCTCGCAGGAGTCTTTGTTTCAAATGTATTTAATTTCCCATGGGTCCCCAAATCACTATGTTGGAACATGATGTCCACTTCTCATTATCTGATATTCCCAACAAGACAATCTCTCGCTTGTCGAAACTCACCTTTGATGGTGGGGGGAATGTATCTATAAAACACCATCATAACAAGTTTTGGTGTAAATGCATCAAGCATGATATTTTTGATTTAAAGGTTTTATGTTGATCGTTTGCTTTTACTTTCAGGGGTCGGATTAAAAATTGGTTTGAGTCTTTTCCAACATATCACATTGTTGATTGGTTTCAATTTGTAGAGGAATTTTTAGACGCTTTTGAAATCTATGATTACAATCGATTATGTGAATAATTTCAGGCTCTACTAATCAATGATGATTCATCTCTAGAGGGATTTTTAACAAGAATCCATCATGTTCTCTGTAAATTTCATCTTGATGACATGTCATTTGTACTAAATATCCTCTCTGATGTTTGTGCCCCTTTCATCCAACCATTTTTAGTCGCGAATGATGAATCAATTACAAATCCTATCACTCAATTGCGAGATGAATTTTGTTTGCATGATGAGAGGAATCCATTAGAAAATATTGAACAAGCAAGGGAGGTAGAATCTATTGAAAATGTTCTTACTTACAATCAAACTGGTTTTCCCTCTAAATCATTATATATTCAGTCCTTGACCATCGTGGAAGAAGATTTGATGTTGGGTCAAGGTGAGTGTCCATATTCTTCTAACTCTTGCTCTAATCAGTACTTAAATTTAGTTATTGAAGAACACTTAGGTGATGAAAATGATCTTCAATGTTTTAATATCCCAATAAAACATATTAGAGATATAGATCTGAAATTTAAAGAAGGAACCTTAAACCTTCATCCAAAAATCATACCTTATCCATAGGAAAGACTAGATGTTTGTCATAAAAGTATCTTGGAAAATCCCAGTGATCATGAGAGTGTTCATGAAATTTTTGAATTGTCTATGATACAGGAGGCAAATCATATTATGTTGAAGGATTTATCACCAAAACAAAGTGAAATAATTAAGGCAAGTGAAGAGGAATGTCTTGAGAATACCATTGTTAATTATCATATCTCAAGAGAATCTTTTCATGCGATCATTTCTAATTCATTTTACTCTTTATATCTCGATCTCTTCTTAGATTCTGGTGTGCATGATATTTTACCCATGGCATCTTACTCTTTTCCATCACAATATGATCTTTTCGATATGCCAAGATTTGATGAAATTAATTTCAAACATAACATTTATGAAGTGGGATTTGACGCTCTTTCACTTTCATCACTCGCATGGGAAAAATATATGTTGCAAGATGATTTTACACGATTTATTTTTGAAAAGGACAATGCACTCATTCGTATGGAGATCAAATATTCTACATTGCGTATTCATTCTTTGATTGGTTCAAATTTTAATGATTATGCTTCACGTTTTGAAATGATCCATCTCATCAAAGGAAGTGTTCAAACCAATAATCTAATTGATGTCATGAATCCTCTTATGATGTTTTTCCCATTGACAGATATAGTTCGTTGAAGTCATAGTTTGCATCCTAATTGTTTTGACAGGATCTTAGAATGGCTTGAGGATTCATATCTAAAAAATCTTCATAATAAAGATAAAGTCGTGCTTGCTTTGTTTCTACCTAAATATCTAGGAGGTAAGCATGACAAGATATTTTTAGGTCCTCCATGTGAAGAAATTGATGAACACTTGGAGAATTTCCAGGAGGATGGGGCACTTCGGTCTTGGCCGATGGTTATGTCAGGTCCCCATAATATTGACAAGTTTTCCAAACTCACTTACATTCTTCCATGCCATTATGACCCATATCATGACAAGATTATAAAATGGCTAGAGGATTCATACATCTAGATTTTTCAAGGGAATGGTAAGGTCATGCTTGATTTGTTTCTAAATGATAATTATAAAGGTAAGTATTGTTGATTAAGGTTGGTTGTCATTGATGTCAACCCTTGAAGGAAGCCCCGTCGCACAAATATTTGGGTAATGGACCCAATATTGTTTGATGTAAATATGACTCATTATTGTTTTGTCATGGTTGATAAGAAGTAAATATGGATGAACTCCAAAGTGGTCCCCTTATGGTGAAATCCCTCATGGGAAGACACTTTGTGG
>SNQJ01S0080514.1:48513-69537 GCA_010110895.2 Picea sitchensis | reverse complement strand
ATAGTCGAAGCCTATTTAGATGATTTAGCATCTCGATCTCGCAAGAGAACGGATCATCCCACACATCCAACTTATCTTCGAATGTTGTCGCTACTTTCGGATTCGCTTGAATCCAAACAAGTGCAAATTCTGTGTAACGTTAGGACGATTGTTAGGTTTCATAGTGTCAACAACAGGGATCATGGTCGATCCTCTCAAGGTTGAGGCATTAATTCAGTTGCCCCCCCCCCATGCACAATCCTTCAACTTCAGAGTCTACAAGGCAAGGTGAATTTTCTAAGACGCTTTATCACTAACTACGCCAAGATCACCAAGGGATTTATGCGCTTACTTAAAAAAGACGTTCCCTTTTGTTGGGACGATGCCGCTCAATGCTCTTTCGCTGCATTGAAACATGCACTCACCACTACCCCTCTGCTTCGACCACCTAACTATAACAAGGATTTCCTATTGTATCTGGCTGCAACAGAGTCAACCATTGGCATGGTCTTAGTTCAAGAAGATGACTTGTTCTCAGAATATGTCATTTATTACCTGAGCCAAGGCCTCGTAGGACCGGAACTCAATTATTCTCATACCGAAAAACTTGCGTTGGCAGCAGTCCATGCTGTTCAACGGTTCTGTCATTATGTTTTGTTTCGCAAGACCACCGTCATTACTGTCATGAATCCATTTCAGTACATGTTGACACGATGGGTAATAGGCAGAAAAATTAGTAAATGGATAGTTATCCTCCAGGAGTTTGACATGGATTTCATTTCAGCGGAGTCCAAAAAGTCATTGATCTTCATAGAACTTATTTCAGAACTTCCGGTTGAGTCAGGTGATCTTGTGCCTAAAGAGTCGCCTATTAGAGGAGACGTGTTTTTGATCACCTCTTCGGATCCCTGGTACGGAGATATACTTATCTATCTCCAGACTTTGAAGTGCCCCACTACTGCTTCTTTTGATGAGTGTCGATGCATGCACCATTAGGCTAATAATTATCTCATACTTGATGATACATTGTATCGAAGAGGTGTAGACTACATCCTACACCGATGTCTCACTCACGAAGAAGAGGTTATCGTGCTTAACGATTGCCATACTGGAGCTTGTGGTAGTCATTTGTTTGGGTTGGTGACAACCCCAAAAATTCTACGAGCAGGTTACTTTTGGTCGACACTTATCAAGGATTGTATCGAATCGGTCAAGAAGTGTCCTCCATGCCAAATCTTTTCTCGGAAGATGAGGGCACATCCTGCTCCCATGTTTCCTTTCATCATAGTTGGTCCCTTCACCAAGTGGAGAATTGATTACACTACATGCAACCCTCCTTCAGCAAGGGGGCACCTCTATATCATCGTAGTTGTAGACTACTTCACANATGATGGAGAGACTGTAGCTCTCTTCTTATTCAATCAGATAATAGCAAGGTTCGATGTCCCAAGAGAGATTGTCACTGACCATGGCAGTCACTTTCTGAACCAGATGATGACTGAGTTAACGTCAAAGCTTGGGTTATGGCAGGAACATTCGTCACCCTACTACCCCCAAGCAAATAGGCAGGTGGAAGCTGTAAACAAAACTCTTAAGATCATTATATAGTGAACTATCAACTCAACCAAGTCAAATTGGCATTTGATGTTATACTCAACATTATGGGCTTACCAAACATCTGTTAAGACTGCAACTGGTTTCTCACCTTTTCAACTCGTTTATGGGATGGAGGCAGTCTTTCCCATCGAATGTCAGATCCTGTCTCTAAAATTGGTAGTACAATTACTGCCAGACACTTCTCCACTTGAAGAACGGTTAGTGTACCTTGAGAAGCTCAATGAGTAGAATCGTGATGCATCCCTGGTCAACGAGGCTCACAAACATAAGGTCAAGTGTCAGTATGATAGGTTCGTTCATCCTCGTATTTTCTCTGATTGGTGAACTTGTTCTGGTCTATGACCAAGATAAGGAACCCCTGGGGGCAGGAAAATTCAAACCCATGTGGTTCAAACCTTTCATCATAAAAGAGGTTTTAAAAAGGGTGCTTATCGTCTGGTTGATTTTGAAGGGAATACTTTGGTGGAGCCTAGAAATGGGCTCTACCTCAAGAAGTATTACTCATAGGTAGGTCACTGTGGTTAACTGTTGTAACATATGTATAGTCTTTGTACTATTACTTTTTAGTTTCTTTGAGTGTTATGGACGTGTCATTGATGTTATCTTTCGTCACTGTGGCAGATGTCAAGTGATTCTGAGGTGTTCATTGGGTATGCAGACGGTGCTAGTTGGCACACTCAGAGGCTTGCCTCCGCAGCTTGGGTAATCTTTACACCTCAAGGTCAGTTATTATCTTCCAGAGGTATATGCTTAGGTGACACCATAAATAATGTTTCCAAGTATAGTGCAAATATTGAATTGCTTTGCGACGCTTTTTCATTGGGTATCTCTCATCTCCGGGTCTATCTCGACGCTCAACTGGTGGTGTCTCAATTAATAAGAGTATACCAGGTTCATGATCCAAATTTACACCGACGATTCCTTAGGGTAAGTCTCTTAGAATGAAACTTTGATTATATTACATATTTTCATGTTCCTAGGAGATTAAACCAAGTTACAAAAACTCTAGCTAATCAAATTTTAGATTGGCATCTTGCACACATATGAAAGAACATTAACATAAACATGTAAATACATTTTTTACACATGATCCATAAGACACAAAAGACAAAAAACCATATATAATATCATAAAAGTAACCAAAGTACACCGATGGATGCAAGCACCTAAAAAATAGGACTAATAATGAGTCACAGAGCTTATGCCCTCAAAAAATATATACAAGTAGTGCTCATGGCACGTCAAAATGTCTAGCTAAAGTCAGGGCCTGTGGGCCCTGTTATACTGGTCCACAGCATTGGCTAAACGCCGAAACAACCGGACCCACGTCCATGGTACCCCCACTACATGAGGTTGCATAGATGGTGGCAGGTCCTCAATATCTGCCATTGGGACTGTGTGAGTGAGTGCAGTAAAGTTACGCTCAACTCGTCTCAATACCCTCTCAGCCTCCCTGGTTAGAATATCTCCTGCTACTGTTGGTCCCCCTGCGATGGCAGGTGCAGCCCTTGGCCGAGGATGACGCATGTTCCTCGCATAGTAAGTGGGTCGCATTGGTCCCACATCTGCACACAATGAACAGATATCCGTCAAATACTCTGGCATAACAAAAAAACATGATATATATAAAAAAACAACATAAAAATTACATATACAAAAAAAAAACTACAAAGGTGGAGACTTACCCATCTCCCCTCGCTCCTCTCCAGGAGGTACTGGTATCTCAGGTTCTCTTGAAAAATTAAACCCAACATAGGGGTAATCCTCTATAACCAGGATCTGTCATGACAGCCACGCAAAGAAGTCATCATCGAAGGACTCATTGGTCCTTCCGACACCCTGTCGTGACAGTAATACTGCCCATCTACACACAATAGGAAGAGAGGCATGATGTCCTCGTACCACTACTCGAGGACTAAAACTAGGAACTCTGTCAAAAAAGAACAAACACAGAATGGTCGTGAACCCGAAGTTCCTATGTGTCCGCAAACGACAATCTATTAGTGGCCTTTTCATACATTCAAGCAATGTGGTACTCCAATCAAAAATCTGTGCATTTAAGCACTGGATTGCATAGTTCATCTGTGCACGGGATGCCTGATGTAGAGCCGCAGAACTAGTAATTCGCCCAATAAGCAATACTATCACCTGTAGTGATAAGTTAGTGATCTTTCTAATGGGCACCTGCGTGCTCGAGCGGTCTGTATCAGCTGCATAGTATACACCTATCAATTCTTCTATGTTATGCAGCCCCGCAGGAAAATTTTGGAAATTGACTGGTTCCCCTCTCCTCAAGAGGCCAGTCAAAAAGTAAATGTCCTCGACCGTGGGAACCAGTGACTGCCCCTCTAACATGAATGCCTATGCATCCAGATGCCAGTAGTCAACCAAGGCATTCAGTAGCCTAGGTTGTGCCCGCATGAAAGGACATAGAAAAAATTTGAGTAACCCACATTGCATCAAGGTAGCCACAACATTGGGGTCTTCCCTAAACAACTCAGTTTCCTCTTCATGCTCTCTTTCTCTCCAATGGACATACATCCTGCAAAACACCAAGGTTTAGGAGGGTTAACCTTTGCTTTTTAATCATTTTTCATTCAATAAGGGGGTCCACGCATGTTGTCATGGTGATAGTCGCGTGTACATGTGTGCAGAGTTTACTTTGCCCGAATGTACACGTGGCCTATCCTGAGACAGCCCGCATGGACCTAGGGCCGACCTTTTAAAGGTTGATGTCCCTCTAAAAACTGAAACCCAATGCAAAAACAAAGACATAAATTGCAAGATAAGAGAGCTTGTACTTACTTGGTATAGAGAGAAGTTTGTTTCGTCCACTGTAGCTCCTGGAATCACCGTTTTTCACAAAGGGGGTCTTTTGGCTCCAGAGTCAATTTCCAAATTAGCAATGGTGATAATGAGCTGCCAACTTCTATTTATAGACTTTTTGGCCTCTTTTTGTCACTTTTTTGGCCTCCCTTATCATTTTATTTATACCAAAAACCATTTAGAGTGATTCAGTAGTTGCATAGGAGGGATTTGATCGAGTATTGGGACATTTTTTTGGATTTTTGGGTAATTTTCGACAGTCCGTGAATTGTTTTTCCGAGGATCAACTTGAGCATATTGGGCAGGTTTCTACCCTGACTTTTGTACCTTGTTGTCTTTTTCCTTTTCCATAGGATCGATGCCATTAGGTTGTGACACGAAACCATCATAGCTACTTTAAAAGTGTCGCAACTTGGTGGTAGTGCCTACCAGAACATGGATGCCCTAGGTAGATCCTGGTTGCATTATGGTATCCATGTTGTCGCTAAAATACTATAGGCTCGGGAGTCCTTGTAGTTTTTCCTGAATATGAGTTTGCATGATTCTTCTTCACTCTTGACCTCACCCTCAAGACTCCCAAAAAATAACGGGTCTTCTTTTAGGCCTTTTTCAGACCCTCTAAACATGAAAATATTGCCGAGCGATCTTGTGGCCTTTCACGCTCGTTAAACTGAAATTTGAAGTCACGTTTATCTGGTGGTAGTTTACCCCTTTTTCGGTCTGGACGATCAACCGTACGAACAAAGGTATACTCTATGGAACTTCAATTCTCTAGAAGAGTACTCTCAGGTATAATTTTATCCCTTTTTCGGGCATGAGGGACTAAACTTACGAAGAAGGAACCCCCACAGAGTCCACAATTAATCTCTTTTCAGACTCCCTAAAATTGAAAAGATCGTCGAGTGACCTTATTCTTTCACACTCGTTAAAATGGTCCAGAGGAACATTCTTGACAGAGTCCATAGTTAAGCTTTTTTCAAACTCCTTAAAAATGAAAAAATGGCCGAGTGATCTTGTCCTTATCGCACTCGTTAAAATGGTTTTTAATATATGTCTTGTCGGTGCTAGTTTACCCCTTTTTCGAACCGACTAGACTACCTTTGAAAAAGGTACCCCAATGGAGTCTCCTTTTATGTTTTTTTCAGACTCTCTAAATATGAAAAACCACCAAGCTTACCTTCTCTGGGCTCGTTAAACTTACATCGAAGGATGTTACCATTGTGTGTTTTGTTAACTGCATTTGCATACATTATACGCCAGCCTTGTAGCACTTTGCTTCTGCATCTTAACACCCTTGGCCCCCAGAGGATTTTTCTCGAATATCATTATTTTGAACATCAGTTTTGTCCTTGTGCCTTGAGCTTGTATGTTTGTCACACTCGTTCCTCCATTGTAACGTAACATTCCTTTATTCCTTTTTCCAAAATTATTGAAAAAAGACAAAAAAATCAAATATACCCCAAAAAGAAGAAGGGAAAAGTATTTTTTTTATTGGCAGCATCATGAGTCGCCCTTGGATAAAGCACCTTTGTCTGTTTGTTCGTCAAGATTTGGGATGTAGTACGACCTTAGGAAGTTGTTCTCGCTACATAGAGTTGTGTCCTCCTCTGTTTGGTTATTCTTCCAAACATATTGAGAGTTTGTGTTGCCTCCTGCTTTGTAACTTACGATTAATGCCATGTTGCCTAAGTCTCATCATTTGTCGTGTTGTTGTCCAAGGGAAGTTTCTACCAAGCCTGAGTCAACCCCTCTGCAATTTGTCTCTTGCCCTCATACCCAACCATCCTGAATGTCCAATCAAGTCCTTGTTCCAAATCAATGAAGCCTTCAGTCTGATCATCAAGATTATCTAGTCCATGACCGACGAGCCATCGAAGACCTCTGGGTAGTGAATTCGTACACTCATATTACACTCCTACCTTGAGTTTTGAAGATTTTGAAGTTGTTTCTCGAGCTCTGAATATCTCATCTCCAACCATCAACCCATATCAGCTTCTAGAAGATGGATACTCTATATGTATATCTTTTTTTATTTCGAGATGTAGCTTCGCTGTGTATTGTTCACGACTACACTTTATATGGTTATTCAACATGGATCTACAGTGCATTTGATTGGTATCCATGATTCTATTTTATCCTGAGCATGGGTATGCCCGCCTCGTTGAGACATTTGTTATTTTGTAGACGACGCCTCCCGGTTCCTGGTCCCTGGGCTCACTTGTTCGACACATCAGTAAATATTGGTAATGTATTTTGGCCATCAAATGCTCTTCTGACCTCACACATTAGGGGGCATCTGTTATAACCCTAATTTGCACCATACATGCTTACCTGGCATTAGGCCATATCAGATCCCTTCTTTGCCAAACCACTATTGAAGAACTCTTTAAAAACATCTTTTACAAGGGCCCACGTGCCCTACTCCATTACTTCATGTGTGTACATGCTATCTGACCTAAAACAACCTACGTGGACTGATAAAATCATGAAAAAATGAAAGTTGACGATGGAACACACAGCTTTGGGTGAGTTAACTGAAACTCCCAACCATGCATGGCCAAGGGTTCGTCCAAATACCTAGCTTCTTCTAGCCTATAAAAGAAGGGCTAGGGGTCCCATTTGGAAAGAGGATAAATAGAGTAAAGAAACTCTACCCAATTGCATATTCCCATTGTCCCAACCCTTTAGCCATCCTTGTGCAATAAGAGATACAAAGCAAAGAAGTTGGAGGACATTTGAAGAGGATCCCAGGATCAGGGTTCATGGAGCAGTGGCCGGTCTCGACATTGTAAGTTGATTCATTAAAGTAATAATAAAGAAATGTTTGTCCCATCCCACTATATGAGTTCTTCATAGTTCAGTAAATATATGTTTGAATCTCTAACCCATTAGTCTATAGGTAAAATGCATGTGTAGTTTGTTGCTTGTTTTGTACGCAGGTCAATATTGAGAGGATAGCTACCAACAAGCGATCAAGCATGAAGGAGGATCGACATCGAACATCCGGAACAAGGTATGTTGATCTAACCATGTATTTTCTAAAAAGGAATGGGGTATAAGTCTGGGGACGAAGGTAGAAAGTAGATTTATTTCGGTCATATCTGCATGCATAAGATAACCCTATTTGCTAGTCTGTAAGGGGATTTCCCTCAAAACGCATATGCTCATCTATTTAAATTTGAGGCTACACCTAGAGAACTAGTAGAGATTGTCCAATTGTTGCAAGAAGGATAGGACCTTGAAAATTTACGAGAGAAAAAGAAAAAAATACTTGCTATGAAAATTGTTACCTATAGGCTAATAAATGGATATCCATATAAATCAGAACCATATGATGTTTTAAGAATATGTTTCTTACAACATGAGAGAGATAGTATAATTGACGAGGAACATCCTAGTCCTACAAGAGGACACTTCCATTCAAATACAACAGGCATGCAAATATTGCAAGTAGGATTATAATGGCCCTTAATGCATAGGGATTACAGAGAAAAAGTAAATAATTGTGACAAGTGACAAATGATTATTAGAAAACTATGAAAGAATTATATACCTTTAAAAGAGGAAAAAAGATAGGAACTAGATACATCATAAAAACACTAGAATACTTAACCAAATGGGTAGATTCAAATCCAGTTGATACCTACACAAAAGAGGTGGAAGCCAAATTTATTCATGAAAATATCATCACAAGGTTTGGATGCCCACTAAAAATAATAAGTGATAAGGAAACTCACTTTGTGAATGGTACTGTAAAAATAATAATGAATGAATTCTTAATCAACCACAAGAAGATTTCACCCTATCATCCGCAAGAAAATGGAGCAACTGAGTCCTCCAATAAAAACCTAAACAAAAGTATTACAAATATATGAAGGATCGACAGATATGATTGGGATGACAAGGTACATTCTTTTCACGACCTTATTTTCCACCCTAGGGTCTCATGAAAGACACATTGATGATGCTATGTTGAAACCCACTCCTTTGCCTTGGTTCCAACCATTTCAAAATCTTCTTCTATGGATTTTCCCTATTTTTTAGGATGGTCTCTATTGAACCCATTATTGGGGCACAATCAATCATGAAAAATGATTTACAGCCTGTGACTGGTCACTAGTTGCATAATTTATATCCCACGACTACCTATGTAGCCTTATAGATTTGGTTATTTCTGAGGAGATCAACACTTAGTGAGTTTTTCATCTCATCGCAGGAGCTTGGGAACTCTCAATTCAGTCGAGTTTACTAAGTTCTATAGATCTAGAATCCTCTACTAGAATCCTCCACCAATCTATAAAAGAAAGGTGTTTCCATGGGAAAAAAGGAAATATACAGGTACATGTTGCAAAATTGTTCATAGGATCTTATTCATTCAAATCACCCTTAATATCAGGTTTTCCTTGCTTGAGTGAAGGTTGAGGAGGAGAAAGAGAAAGGAGCTTAAGGAGGAATGTATCATTCATTCAAGTTAAAAAAAAATTGATGTACTTCTATATTCATTTAAATATAGATCTATGGTTTTCCCCTATCTATATTGATGCTTTCAATAGTATAAGATAGATCTGATATCACCTTGAATAGATCAAATTAGATCTGAATCATATCTATTTTTTTCCTAACACTAGAATAATAGTAGATATGTAGTTGTTTATCTTCTTATGTGTAGGAATCATATTATAGAAGTTGGAGTTGGATCTCGAGAGATGCATCACCTAGGACATGCGATGACAATTGTGAATAAAAAAGGTATGTTTATCACCCTTCTTGGTTAAAAGGAAACAAAACTCTTTAGATCTAGGGAAAATTGTTTAGGAATCTAGCCTTTCTATCTATATTAGATCAAGGGAGGTGATCCAGGTGGATATTGGTGGGTACCCACATATTCCATTGGATCAAAGAACAATTTCCATTTTGGTAATTGTTTTATAGTTTTTCGGGTCCCAAACTTCTTGGGCCGTTTTGAGGCCCTAAACGATGTTTTTGGGGCTTGATAGTGCCTAGAATGTATATAGAGGTGGATGCTAGGCCAAATGGAATATATACTCCTCATTTATACCTTTCCAATGGTGTATTGAAAAATTTATACCCCGAAAAGACACTATATGAAAAATTTACTCCCTCGAGAAGTTGACGTATCAACTACCCCCATCGGGGCCCACAAACCGTTTGGCATTTCATCTCTCGGGGTTAGGGTTTTGGATGTTTAGGGTTTTCTCATTTATGTTTTATGTTAAAAATTCCTTTGGGGTCTCATTGTTCTCATCTTCTCATGAATGAGTGTAGTCATCACATCTCTTTTCAGAGATAAGTTTCCACCATTCGAGCAAGTTTGTTTCAGTCTACATTTTTACAGTTTCAACAATTTATCTTTATTAATAGAAGTCAAGTTTTATTGTATCTTTGTGTATTTATTTTCTATACATATGTATTTAATTTCATTCCATTTATAAATTCAGATCATTGGTATCAGAGAAGTCTACTCTTTATTTTTTTCTCGTTGCATGTCCCCAATGAGGTCAGGGTACAAGGAGTTGGGAATCGAAGTAGTTGAGCCCTTGCAAGATCATCCCCACCAATCATGATGTCCTCCCATGGTGGAAGAAAAGAGAGATGATGGAGAAGGATATCCTTTTAAAGTGTTGCTCGAGGAAGCCCTCATGCGGCAAAGGAATGAGATGATGGATAAATTTTCATAGATCCTTCGATGGCTGCCAAAAGACAACACATCTTCATCAAGCGACTACTTGGGAGGCACCTCCCCCTTCAAGGTACAAGTCAATTTTGGTATCCACTTATTTGAAGGCCAAATAGATGTGGATGTTGTAGATAAATGGTTGAATTTGATAGAAGGGTATTTTTTGATCCATAATTTTTCCAATAGAGAAAATATTACCTTTGCGCTCCTTAAGGTCATCCCCCATGTCAAGTATTTGTGGGAGACTTACTGTGAGAAAAATGACACTGAGGAATTTATAATATTTTCCATCGCACCCACATGGGATTATTTCAGGGATGCTATTAAGGAACAATACTACCATGTGGGAAGCTATGATGACCAATATACAAAATGGACCATTGTATTGCAATAGGAAAGGGACCAGACAATACAAGAGTTCACAAATATCTTCCATAACTTGTGCACCAAGCTGTGTATCAAAGACTTCAAATGACATCTGGTGCTCAAGTATTGTGGTTGTTTTCATAGATACATCCAAATAGAAATGGATTTTATGGAAATCTCAGCAATGGGTTCGACTTATCGATATGTTGTCAAAACCGAGAATAAATTTGAACAAAAAGAAGCCAGAGTTTGGATATTCAAATTCCTCACAATATAAGCAGGTAAAAAGCGAACCCAACCCATAGAACAAAGGACAAATCAAGGATGGACCCCCTCAGGACAACCATTCTAAGAAACAAACAAATAATGGTAATGAGAAGACAAATAAATACACTGGGAAGTGGTGTGAATATAAAATCCCCTGTCATAACACCGATGAATGTCTCTCGAAGAATTCATTGATGGTCGAGATGAAAGCATAAGATTTAGAGGCAGGTTCTGACTCTAAATCAGATCCATAAAAGGGGAAGCGCATCATCGATGAAAAACTTGATGCCACTATCACTACCACCAAGGTCCAGCCAAGTGAACCAGAAGAACCTGAGGAAGGTGAACACCTTTTTCACTTGCAGATGTGGGTGAAGATTGCTCTTTTTCATTTCATTTTTGATAGAGGAATTAAAAATAACATGATCTCAATAGAGGTCATCAATACGTTGAACCTGTCGACGACATCACACCCACATCCCTACACCATCAGGTGGCTTTGATAAGGAAGAGATCTTCGTGTTATCCAACAGTGTCATTTTCCCTACGGTGTCAAGCCCTTCAAGGATGAGGTATTGTGTGATATTCCCCTCCTTGAATTTTTTGATGTTATTTTAGGCCAACCATACTTGTGGAAATGACATGTTGTATATGAGTCTACACCTCACAGTGTTATTATTACTTTGGGTAGAAAATTGTACAGGATACCAAAGGTAGCTCTGCCTACCAGCATTTCTTTGATCTCTGCTAATCAATGCAGGAAAGTCATTTCTGAGATTAGTAAATTTGTCTTCTTCTTGATTCACTCTCAAAGTGAACAAAATGTCACAGCCCAATACATGGCCTCTACACAAGGCCTCTCCATGCAGTAGAAGCAGGTGGACAAGATTGTTGAAGAATACAAAGACATCTTCTACTCACCTATCGAGGTATTTTTGCATGGTTAGGTCAAGCATTCAATCGATCTAACCCCCAATGCAACTCTACCCAATGGGCCACTATATTGTCTATATTTGATGGAAATGAGGAAATCAAGCAACAGATCCAAGAGCTACTTCAAAAGGGGCACATATGACCCATCTCCTCACCTTGCGGGAGGCCAATTGTACTTGTGCAGAAGAAAAATAGGACTTTGCAACACAACATTCATTACAAGGCCCTAAACAAAATCATGGTCAAGAAGTAGTACCCAATTCCCCAAATCGACAACCTTATTGACCACCTCAAGGAAGACAAGTTTTTCAGTAAGATTGACCTAAATTTTGGCTACCACCAGGTCCTAATAGAACATATTGATGTATGGAAGACTTCTTTCAAGTCCAAATAAGGTCTTTTTGAATGGCTAGTCATGCCCTTTGGTTTGACAAATGCTGCAAAAAATTTCATGAGATTGATGGACGATATATTGCGGCCTTTCACCAATTCTTTTGTGGTGGTATATATGGACGATATACTCATCTTCAACAAGAATTGGGTAGAACACTTGCAACATATTCAATAGGTCCTTCACACTCTACAACAACACAATTTATATCCTAACTTGGAAAAATGCTCCTTCGACATGAACAAGGTCCAATACCTAGGATACATTGTTGATGAGCATGGTGTGCATGTGGATCCAACCAAGATCCAATTCATTCGTGATTGGCCAGCCCCGACCACATTAATTGAGCTTCAAATTTTCGTAGGAATTTCCAACTTCTATCACAAGTTCATGTTGGGATTCTCTCATATTGTCTGGGCCCTCAGCCAAGTGACCAAGGGTGGTGGAAAGGAAAATTTTGTGTGGGGGAAGTCACACCAGCAAGCATTCAATGATATGAAAAAACACTTGTGCTCATCTCCAATACTCTCCTTACCTGATATGCAACAATCTTTTGAGATTGAAACCGATGCCTCAGACTATGTCGGTGGCGTAGTTCTGACTCAAGATGATCATCCAGTGGCATATCATAGCGAGACACTATCATATGTCATATGTAAGTACCCCACCTATGATAAAGAAATGTATTCCATTGTATAAGTATGTTGACTGGAAGCACTACAATCTTGGAAAGGAGACAATCATCCACACTAATCACAATTCTCTATAGTTCATGCAGACAAAAAGAAAATTGCAGAATGACTGCCATTAAAAGTGGTCTACATACTTGCAACAGTTCCATCTCAACATCAAATATAAGGTAGGGAAAACCAATTGTGTCGTTGAATTCCTCAGTCGACCTCCAATTGCGTCCTTAACCATAGTTCTCCACTCCTATGGCCATGAGGCATCTGAGTGGCCCCAATTGTTGATACTGAGAGGGAGTTGAATCAGTATCAAGTATAATTTAAAAACTTTTTCAAATTATACTTAAACCATTCAATTATATCCAATGAGCAATGAAAAATAGTATAAGAGTTACACCAATACACCAAAATACACCATGCACAATATATGAGAAATAATCAATAGTTATTGTTCAAGGGAAGTAATGACTTCCAAAGGTAGCTCCATCTTCCAAATATAAAGGGAGAGATAAACCTCCAAAAGGAAGATACAATCCTCCAATATCAAGAGAGGGTTGACCTCTCCATCCTTTCCCCTTCCTTCCACCCAAGAATATCTGAGAGATAATAAAACTTTACATTAAATCATCACCATCAACTAACCATCATAAAGAACGAGATAATGCTTCATGATACTTCTTCAACTTCTACAATTCTTCACTTCTTAGAATACTCTGATCCTATAGATAATATAACTCAATGTATTCTCTGAAAATCCTCCAATTTTCACTCCTTTAATCATCCCTAAAAAGAAGTTATAGAGAGAATGATAGACCTTATTCAATTCTGGTTTATTCAGGAGAGAGAAATTGTACAGAATGCCCCATGCTCAATATTTAACATCAGATTCTAAAATCCACACACAAGAAACTACAGCCCGTACGCTTTCCAATGCAATTGGTCTCACTTAATTTGGATTCTCTATGAATAAGTTATGACTATTTTACCCGAAACACATGCTTATGACTAGCTTCAGGACTAGTCCAAAACCCTATCTTCCACAGAGTGTATCTCCAAAATTATAGCGAATAAAGAGCTGAAATGTTTACCAAAGGTACCTAGACATGTCTTAGAACACATCACCAAAAGACTTCATCCTCCCTTGAAATCCGGCCTTCTTTACTTCAGATTTCCTATGAAATTTGACTTGTGTGTTTAAAATGAATGTATAATGATATGTATTTATACCCTTTATGTCACTTCCTTTTAACATTAGGGCCAACCTGAAACTTTATTATTTATAATTATTTTCTTTAATTATCTTCATGGTCAACCTGTACTTCCTTCTTCAATTCACTTTGTCATATTCAAAAATTCATTTCTCCTCAACCATGAGGATCCATGTGATGTGCCACCTACCACCACAAACAACATGATGTATATTATCCATACATGGGTGTTTTTTCTACATGTGCACTTTACTTCATGTCCAAATACCTTAATCAATCTTGTGGTCCAAAACCAATGACTAGGGTTGACATCAATGACAACAACCAATCTTCCAACACCAACTCTACAAGAGCGATCTTGACTTCTCTACCACTTACTAGATGTTGGGCACAAGAGTGATTGTCATTGAATTTCATCTTCAAGACATACTATTATGCCATCTAGGCCACCTATGTGTTCCTTCAAGTGAGTGTGCGAAGATAATTTTGGAAGCTCACTACGGTCGAATGGTAGTACATTTTTTCATGGAAAATACTGTGGTAGTACTACAAAAGAATTTATATTAGCCAAAATTGCACCAAGACATCAACACGTACCATTTTTCCTACACTGCATGTGTCATTGCCAAACCATCCACTATGAATAAAGGCATGTACACCCATCTGCATACTCCTGATGGGCCATGGGAATCCATCTTGATGGACTACATGTCGGGCCTTCCTTCAACCAAGCATGGAAATGATTATGTTTTTTTGGTGGTTGATTGGTTTTATAAGATGGCCATCCTAACAACCTGCAAGAAGAATATAACAATGAAGGCCACTACCAAGATCTTCTTCGAACTGGTGTGGGTACACTTCAAGATACCACAAATCGTCATATCAGATCGGGAAAACAAGTTCCTAAGAACATTTTAGTCTAGCCTCTGGTCACTATTGGAAACCAAGCTCACCAAATCCACCACCTTCCACCCCCAAACTAATGGCCAGATGTAGTTCATCAAAAAAATGATCATGGATATCTTATGCATATACAAATCCAAACATCTGCACACATGGGATGAGAGTCTCCCCTATGTTCAACACAACTACAACATATCCCCTCATATCTTGACTGACCATACTCCATTTCAGGTGGGGTTGGGATTTCAACCATTGGGTCCCATTGATGTTGTGTTTCCACTTGCATCCACATAGGAAGAATCATCCCATGCTCAATATAAGGATGACAAAGTCACCAAGTTTATTGAATGGATTTGGCACATCTAACAACAGGTCCGTGATATTTTACAGAAATCCAATGCTAAGTAAAAACAATTCCATAATCATCATTGGGTGTCACATAAGTTTCAGGTGGGAGACAAGTTCTAGTTTCATTTGCACAAAGATGGCCTTACAGGACCCCATCGGAAGATTTGTCAACTTTGTTATGGAAATTACACCATCACCAAGGTTATGGGTGACAATGATTTTGAGTTAAGTATTCCCCCATTCCCTAACATGCACCCAATGTTCAATGTGGACCTCCTTCGACCATACTTCCCACCATTAGTAGACACATCAAAGATCCCAGATTACTTGACACCGAAAGATATCAACCCTGACTACATGGTTGATATCTGATCCAGATTACACATCCCTTGCTTGTTTGTTGTTTTTTATTTTCATTTTCAGCATCTTAGTTTAAAGAACTTTGCATTTCAAAAAACACAAAAAGAAACACAAACAAGATTTCCCAAGGTTCATCTTTTGGGTGCTTTGTAGAAACATTGTATTGGAATGTTTTTTCATTTGAATATATTGTTAGTTTCTTTGTTTTGTCTTGCATGTTTGTTGCATGTTTTTGAGGTTGTTTTCTTCATTGTAAAATTGAAAAGGAAAATTTTTATCTTCCCGTTCAATGAAAACAAAAGTTGCATATGGTGGATGCATTTTACTCTTCTTTGGATTCGGAAAGAGTCTAAAACTTCATTGGATTTTCATCCATTCCCTTGTCTAAAAAAGAACCAAATATTGCTAAATATTTTACTCCCAGGAAATATTTTACTAAATCTTGGTCTTGAGGTTTTAGAAACAATTGACAACCATCAATTCCAATGCTATCAATAACCACCATTCATAATTAATAATAAAATAGTCTGACCACAAAATCAAATGACAAGCCATGGATATATCCAAATACTATCACAAAGTGCACTAATAAATTAAGGATGATCGCATGAAAATATCCTCAAGTACTTAATATCATCCTTTGTGAATGATTCATTCAAACCCTTTACATTAAATCTAAGTTTAAATATATGTTTCTCCAACCTATGAAGTATTCAAGGTCAAACAAAATTTCTTAGTTTGATGGTTCTTCTATGAAAATTATCATCTCTACCAAATGTAGATTCAATTTCTTCTTCACTAGTTTCTTCATTAACCAATTTCCTTTGGCTTCAAGATAATTTCAAGAGGGAAACTAAAACTCAATTTTAGTAAATCAATTGAAATAATGAATTATAAATTGAGTTTAAAGGCCCCCAGATGAAGGTTCTAGATAGGATCTTTGAAGTGCCTAAAAATATTTCAAGTCCTAGTGATTAAGTGAGTGAGAGCCATGTTAAATGGGAACGGTATACTCTAAAGAAAAATAAATAAATTTGATTATGTACAAGTTATAAATGAAAGGATATTTCATAAAATGGTTGCATTGATTTCAACAATATCATAATACAAAACACTAGTGTGCATTTATTTAAGTGCTAATATAGTTAAAAATGATTTAGAGAAATCGAGTAGCTGTATTGTTTTCAATAATGACATAATGCAAAACAATAGGGTGCATTTATTTCAATCATAATACATTAAATAAAATGATTTACATAAATCAAGTAGTTTCAATGATTTCAACAATGACATAACACAAAACAATAGGGTGTTTTAATTTCAATGCTAATGTAGTGAAAAATGATTTAATGCATCAATTGAATAAATGATACCAATAAAATTGATCCATTTCCTTGATTTCAATATTGAGATAGTGCAACTTATCAAGTGAAATTAATTTAACAATAAAAAAGTTCAAACCAATTTAAGAATACATATTATGATATTCAAAAATACATTATTAGTGATATGTTGAAGTAGTATATTGCTTTGTTTAATTTGGTGTGACTCCTTTGTTAGTATTTTCATATTAAAACCATTATAATATTGAGATATATAGAATGCATTGATATATAAAATAAATAAAAACCAAAAGAATGCAATAGAATGTAAGCATGATGATGAGGAACATATGAGGTTGGAGAAAGAAACTATTAATATTGGAAATCAAGAGAGATAGGGTATGACCTTCACTGCAATATCTGGAGTTAAATGTTTGTGTATCCATTGAAATCAACCTCCTTTCTCGTATGATGGATATGGAAAGATGGGATAGCTAGGATGTGTGGCTAAAAGAATAGATAAATAAGACAAATGGATATTGGTCACTACATAATCCATCTAATATTTATTATACGATCTTATTACTTTCTTACTTTTCACCTTCTTCATCAATTAACACATTTAATTTATTACTATTCACCTAAATCCTCATGTAACTTTTGAAGTAGCCTTGTTGATATTACTCTCTATATTAGATGATAATTTTAGAAAAATTTAGAGAAACAAATTCATCTAAAATGTTGAAAGTTGAACAAGGAAAAAAGAAACTAATCGATTGCGTAATGAGAAGGACTTGAAATAATTTTTTCCCTACAGAAGTTTAAAAACTATTTGTTGGCCAATACGTTTTTTTTATACAAACCATAAAGAATTAAAATACTTGGTCAATAATCTAGTCCATCAAGGGAGAATTTGTAAATGACTTTTATCGTTTCATGAATTTCAATTTGATGTTCAACCAGGGAGAAATAATGTAGGACCAGACCACTTATCAAGAGTAGAAATAGGGAAAGAAGCCATATTAATAGATGATGACCTTCCATATCATCACCTATTTAAAGTTGAGGCTACGCCTAGAGATTTGGTATAAATTTTCCGATTTTAGCAAGAAGGAAAGGACCTTGAAAATTTACCAAAGAAAAAGGAAAAGTATTTGTTATGGAAGTTGCTCCCTATAGGATAATAAATGGATATCCATATAAATTAGGACCAGGTGATTTTTAATAATATATTTCTTATAACATGAAAGAGATAGTATAATTGACAAGGCACATGCTAGTCNAAAAAGGAAAAGTATTTGTTATGGAAGTTGCTCCCTATAGGATAATAAATGGATATCCATATAAATTAGGACCAGGTGATTTTTAATAATATATTTCTTATAACATGAAAGAGATAGTATAATTGACAAGGCACATGCTAGTCCTACAGGAGGCCACTTCCATTCAAATACCACAGCTAGCAAAATATTGCAAGTAGGATTATGGTGGCCCAAATTGCATAGGGATTGTAGAGGAAAAGTAAATAAGTGTGACCAGTTCCAAATGATGGTTATACCACCATGGAAGGCTGAGATTCCTTTACAATTAGTAAATCCAAGCCCCCCATTGTAAATTTTCGCTATCGACTTTATATGATCTTTCACAAAAAGAGGAAAAGGGATAGGATCCAAATACATCATAAAAATAGTAGAATACTTAACCAAATGGGTAGATTCAAATCCAATTGATACTTACACAAAATAGGTGGAAGCCAAATTTATTTATGAAAATATCATCACAAGGTTTGGATGCCCATTGACAATAATAAGTAATTAGGGAACTCACTTTGTGAATGATACAATAAAAATATTAATGGAGGAATTCTTAATCAACCATGGGAATATTTCAACCTATCATCCACAAAAAATGGAGCAATAGAGTCCTCAATAAAACCCTAAATAAATTTATTACAAAGATAAGATGGGTCGACAAATATGATTGGGATGAAAAGGCACATGTTGTCATGTGGGCATACATAACCACATACAAAGAATATATTGGGAAAACACCTTTTAAGTTGGTCTATGGATATGAAGCTATCATCCCTCTACATTTCATATCAAACATAGAAAGAGTAGCATTAATACTACAATATGAATAAAAAAAAGTCAGGGAAGACCGACTGCACTAGTTGAACAAGCTTGAGGAAGAAATAATGAATGAACTCCACCACCAAGAAGTAAAAAAGGCATCGAATGATAAAAATATAAGGAAAAAGGAGATTGTGATTAGAGATATAGTACTTTTGTATGACAACAAAGTAAAAGGTAACCAAGAAAACTAGAAGAAACTTCAATAGGGCCATTTGTAATTGAATACAATAGGTTGACTAGAGTAGTGCAACTTTGACCACTCCAAGGTAAGTTACTCAATAAAGTAGTCAATGGTACCCAACTAAAGAGGCACCATCCATGAAAAAAAGAGAGACAAAGCCCACTAGCGAAAACCCTCAAGGGCACCATTGGGAGGGAACTTATTTGAAAACTAGTTATCTAGTGGTCGAGTTCTCGGAAAAAAAAATAATAAAATAGTCAGGTAGGGTAGAGTCAGGTAAATAACCATCGAAAGATGAGAATTTAAACAAAAATACCTAACCACTTCAAACCAACAAGAACAAGAAACATTCGAGGATAATGATAGTCAATTGGGACCAAACAAGAAGAGAGGAAGGATGTGGCAACGAAGGAAGAGGATGATGAGAACATTGACATTGTACAAATAAAGAAGACAAAAAAAAGAGAAGGAAAGAGATCATCTAGGAAAGATATAGATTCCAATCAACCGATAGTGCCATCAAGACATATGGGACAAGAATAAATTTTTTTCTATCAATATGATAAAACTTGAATCACCAACAAACAAAAAAATAGGCCAAACAAGAGAATCGATTTGACCACAATTCAGTAAACCAAAATAGAAGAATCGACCACAAGCTGGTTGAATACATGGGAATCCAACATCGACTGCATGAACAACACCTAATTCACAACATTAACGAATCATGTTATCAAGTTGATGGGAACACAAGTGACCAATACACTAACTTGCCTATTTTTATTATAAATATAACTGATGTAGTGTGTGAAACCTTTATAAAAGATAGAAGATAGAAAATATAATTTTACTAAGTCTGAGAGCTTCCATGCCATAACAAATCCTAGTCAATCTAGATAGAGCCGTAGTGAAAATTTTTAACAAGAAACCACAAAGAGTAGTAGAAAACCTACAATCCAAGAAGAAACAATGGTACCAAAAATTACAGGAGAAATCCAATAAACAAAAGAATAAAAACCAAAAATTGTCAATCCTATAACCAAGAAAAGGTTTGACAAGCAACCTACAACAAAACTAGAAACTAGAGTAGACATAATTCACCAAGCAAACATGGATGAGATAAACTAGAAAAATCATTGGCTAAATTTCAAGAAGTGTGTTGTGGTCAGTGGAAAATGGAGGGATGAAACCCTCATGTTAGAAAAGGAAACAATTAGGTCATACGAAACACCACAAGTTGTAGGTTAAACAGTTGGATGAAGGAAGCAACCAATTTCATCATCAACATATATTACAACGGAAAATTTTGGCTCAACTAGCCCATAGTAATCACAGTTGGTATCACTCATCAAATCATAAGACTACTAGCCATGAGAGAGGCCATTTCTAAAATGGATAACCCACTATCCTAGATACAAATATTCATGGGGGGAATGATAGCCAAAAAATCCAAAGGGATATTCATTATCCAAGTACTGGACACAGATGTCAAATGGACATGTTTGATAGGCATTATATTCTTGACCAATTCTAGTCGAGCATAAAATTTCAAACTACATATGTTGAAGGCTATTGAAAAGATAGTTGAGGAAGGAAAAATTTTCAATTTCGAAGAGAATTTTGTAGAAATCCTTAGAGTTAGCTATGAGTAATGTTAAGAATCAGGAAAATCCATCAAGTATCATCTCTTCTAATATGGTTGTGATGTCACAAGTCAGCCTGGTTAGTGAATCTTCCTTCACCTTAGTAAATACTCCAGGAATCAAGAAAATCCATCAAGTACCCATCTCTTCTAATATGTTTG